>JAJPUD010001405.1:100602-116316 GCA_023553655.1 Myrmecobius fasciatus | reverse complement strand
AGAGACAGAGACAGAGACAAAGATACAGAGACACAGAGACTGAGAGATAGAGAGACAGTGAGACAAAGAGAGAGAGAGACAGTGAGACACACAGAGAGAGAGAGAGAGAGAGAGATGATTACCAATGGAGCCAAATGATATTCATTGTTACAAGGCATATGTACAGTTTTTCTATATAGCTGACACATATGTGTATGATCTGTTTGTTATGTAATGGATTTTTATTGCCGTGTAGTGCTTCTTTGTTATTTATGACAATATGTCATGTCATATATGCATTATTAATATACAATCTATCCTCATTATTCACAGAGTCTGTATTTGTGAATTTGCCTACTTGCTAAAATTTATTTGTAGCCCTCAAACCAATATTTGAGGCACTTTCATAGTCTTTCCCAGACATGCTGCAAGCAGTGAAAAATGTGAGTCACTTGACCTGGACAGTTCCAGCTGAAGTTGAATAAGGCAAAGAAGCTGTGCCTTCATGTTTCTGCTATTATACTGTAAGCAGGTGTCCTTTTCATAGTCTATTTAATGTCACATTATTCACATTTTTGTGCTTTTTGTTTATTTCACCATGATTTTATTGCTTTGAATAGCCCCCAAACAGAGTGCAGAAGTGCTGTGCCTTGTGGAGAAAATATATGTGTTAAAGAAGCTTTGTTCAGATATGGATCATAGTGCTATTGTCTATGAGCTCATTGTTAATGAATCAGCAATATACTTTCAGAAAAAAGAAGAGGAACTTCATTATTCTGCATGTGAAGTTGCTCTCAAAAATGCTAAAGTAAATGTGACTTTAGGCTTACAGGAACCTAACCCTGTATTTCCCCGGGAGTAATGGTTCAGTATTCACTAATTCAGTGTTCATGGTAGTTTTATAGAACATAATTACCACAAAGGATGAGAATCAACTATATGTGCATATAATTTGTTTATGATCTAGGTATTTGGTCCTTCTGCATGGTTCATTGATAATATGAATTATGTTGATTGCATGTGCCAGTGTTTGCTACTTGAAACCTTAGTGTGAATATCATGTATTAGATACCTATATGTAAATATTATTTTATAGTTACAGTGATTGCCTATATCCATGTTTATGTACAAAGCTATGATATTCATTACAGATTTTATAGAATCAATGGATTATAGCTCTAGAGCTAAATGAAATGTCAATAGCAATCTAGCTTACCATCGTCATTTAACATATGAAGAAACTGAGATCAAGATATATTGATTATGGCCAAGGTCATAATGTGTTGGGTGTGAGAGGTGGGATATGGACCTAGGTCCTCTGAATGCAAAGCTAGTTTTATTTCCTCTGGACCATATTGGCTTATTTTCACAGATGTTGATTTGTGTCCAATGGATTTGCAAGGGATATAAAGATGTTTCATTGCAGGAGGAAGGCAGGGAAGAAGCCACATCAATCATTTTGCTATGGTTCTCTTTCTTGCTATATGGAACATTTATGGTTCTAGGTCACAGAAGAACATCCAAGAAACAATGTCAGCAGTACACTTTCCCTGATCTATGGTGGAATAGAAGCAGACAGGAAAGTTTTCTACTGATGCAACAGTGAAACTATGAGACCAGGAAGGAAATCAATCCAAGAAACCATCTGTGTTCTCCTGAATCCATCCCTCACATTGTGAATCCTACATCATATATTAATCCAGAATTTCTCTGAGTCTGATGAGTGACTGAGACTGCTTTAATATAAAATAAACATACTACAAAAACTATGGTGTTTAGATTTCTTGGCTGTCTTATAGGGAGTATAGCTGTGGATATCTAAAACATTGCAAACTGCATTTTCTAAAATTTCTGGGTCCAAATCAATCTTATATCCAGTGGGTTTCTGGAGTGAAGAAGAGAAGCATTCTATCAACTGCTTCATAGATATTTTATTTGTGTGATCATGGGTAATTTGTTTAATGTCCCTGGACCTGAATTTTCTCTTCTGTAAAATGAGATGATTAGATTAGATGTCCTTTAAAGTCCCTTTTAACTCTAGATGTGTGGTTCTACATTCCTTACTTTTTTATTATGCATTGTGTTTGTTGTTATGTAATACTTATGTTGTAATCAATCCATGCTAAGAGCAAACATTATATACAGCATTCAAGCATGATTATCTACTTCTGTGGAGAACCAAGACTGTTTTCTGAAGGTCATGTGATTAAGGCTTATTGAAATATCTCCAGGTCAAAGAAAGAGGCAAGATTCACTAGTTGGTGGAGATTCTAGAGGGGAATTTTGATTATATAAATTCATCTTTCCAACAGCAAGTTGGAGACACCTTGTAGAATGATCCATATGAATTTTTTCTTTTCAACTACTTAAAAGAATTTTATGTATTCCCTTGTAATTTTTATTTTGAATTTGTTGTTGTTGCTGTTGCTATTTTAGAGGATAATTGATGAAGTCAAGTAGCAATTCCTTATTTGAAATACAAGACACATAGCACATGTGACAAATTCACAAGGGCATTATTCTTTGCTCAAAGGCACTTTTATTTAAGAGGAAATGAAGTTAGCAAGGAAAAAGATTTGAAAGAAGCCATTAAAGGAATATGCCATGAGATGTGGGTCTGCCATTAATTGGCAGACTAAATTCATAGAGGAGTTTATCAGACTAACCAGTTAGCTATAGGAAGGAGAAAGATGCCATTAAAAATAAGACATTATGAGAGAGAGAGAGTATCTCAGCAGGCTTAGTCCTGAAAAGGACTTAGCTAAGATCTTCATCATAAGTACATCTTTTATAGGAGAAATATAACCTTGGGAGTATCTCAGTGTAGAAGGGAAAATAAGGCAGGAGCAAGGATGTATAATGAGATGCTGAGACTGCCTTGAAGATACTAACAAAGGTAGTCTGGGAAAGCCTGGGTTCCCATCATAGATATCTTAAAAATGTCTTAAAGATGCTAATAAAAGCAGTCTGGGCACATCATGGTTGCTTTAACTATAGTAATAAAATAGTCTGGGAAATTGTTTCCCAAATAAGTGTTTTAGCATTTCCTGAAAAAAGGGGCAGAATAAGCTGATTTCAGGATTCACATCATAGTTATCTCTGCTTATCTGCATCTATCTATCTATCTATCATCTATCTCTCCATTCTGGAGAATATTTATCTCTCCCTATCTACCTATTTGTTTAATTTATTTTTACTGATAATTCCCTTCTGAACTGAACTGCTATGTTTCATTGAACCTGACATTTATGCAAATTTCATAATCTTATATATAGTTTGGCTATGCTGTGTTATATTGCACCTGGATTCATGCCAATATCCTCTTTTTATGCTGTCATTATTCGAATTCTGTTTATGAGTTTTTATTGCAGCTGGTATCTTGAATTTATTGTAACAAATAAGATCTAAATCTTTCATGCTACAATTATATAGTTTACTTTTTGTGTGCTTGGTTAGATAAGGGATGATAGGTAGACAACTAACTTGCTTCACCTGCATTTCTGAGTTTTCAGTAGAAATCTAGGAAGGTTTCCAGCATGTTGGGTGAATCTGCCATAGTGAGGTTAGAAGAGGGATTAGATAGAATTCAGCCAGGATGGGAAAACATAGAGTAATCTTAAACATGGCAGGGGATGGAAGGATATAGAAACTGAAGAGAACACAGATTCATTTATGTATTTGAGTACATATTCATTGTTTGTTACACCAAGTGAATGATGATTATGACTTAATCTGAAATTAATATAAATGATGAAACTTTGTGCCGTTGATAGGAAGTATCAGAATGTAAGTGCTACCAAAGACTTTCAATGCTAAAAGTGTGTGCTGGCACTACAGAAAAAAAATTATAGGGAAATTACTGAATGAGACCGTGAATTATTTAGAAAGGAAGAAAGGGAGCAGGCATTTATTAAGTGCCTGCTATGTTCTAGGCATGTGCTAAGCATTTACAAATATTATTTTTTACAAGTCACTCCCCAATTGATAAATGTTCAAAGAATATGAATAGAAATTTTCAGATGAAGACATTTCAGATGAAGATATTTCTAGTCATATGACTCTGAGGTACCACTTCATATTTCTCAGATAGATTAAAATGACTAGAAAAGATAATAGTGAATTTTGGAGGGAATGTGAGAAAACTAGAACGCTAATGTATTGTTGATGGAGTTGTGAACTAATCTAACCATTCTGGAGAGCAATTTGGAACTATGTCCAAAGGGGTATCAAACTGCATACCTTTTGATTCAGTTGTGTTTCTATGGATCTGTATCCCAAAGAGATTGTTAAAGAGTGAAAAATATTTGTAGCAGCCTTTTATGTAGAGGTAAGGAGATGGAAATTGAATGGATACCATCAGTTGGGGAATGGCTGAATAAGTTATAGTATATGAATATAATGAAATATTACTGTTCTATAAGAAATGATCAACAAGCTGATTTCAGAAAAGCTAGGAAGACTTACATGAACTGATGCTAAGTAAAGAAAGCAGAGTCAAGAAAACACTGAATATAGTAACAACATTATGTGATGATCAACTGTGATGGACTTGACTCTTTTCATCAATGAGGTGATTCAAGGCTTCTTCTTGACAAGAGAAGAGAGTATACCTACATCAACAAGGTTTTGCAAAGGTGAATGTTGAAAACTATCTCTGCATGTATTTGGAAAAATAAAATGCTATTAAAATAAAATTAAAAATATTATTTTATTTGATTCTTACAACACTGCATGGTAGGTGCTATTATTAGCACTATTTTACAGACAAGAAAATTGAGACAGAAATAGGGTAAGTGACTTGTCCAATGTAACATAGCTAGTTAAGTTTCTGAGACCAGGCTTGACTCAGATACTTCTGACTCCAGGCCAAGCACTTGATCCCTTGTGCCACCTAGATGCCTCTTCCACAGAAGAAAAATGTAAAATACTGATCAAATATTACAGGGAGGCAAGCATAGCTCTGTAGTCTGCAAGTCACCTGTGCCAGTGGCACATTCTTTCATCCCTAGGAAGATTAGAATTGAGGAGAATACTTGAAAACTAGTCACTAGAAGTGAGGAAATTAAGAGAAAAACCTCCATATTCCTACAAAGGGAAGGATTATCTAAAGCATTTATGACATGTTATTTTCTTCTGAGAGAAATGATTATTTCTTATATTAACAATCAATTGTTGATTTTCAGAAACCATTGAATTGAAGGATACTCTTGATGGATGAAACTGTCCAAATCCCTTAGGTATGTGTTCTTCCTGCTAGATGGGACACCCTAACTAACTAGAGAACTTTACAAAGAATTTAATCCAAGGTGAATTCAGTTCTCTAGTCAGGTTTAAGTGGAGATAGATCCTTTGTCTGGATTGGCTGATGCTGGGGATGGTATGGAAGCCAGAGTGATCAAAGTCATATCCCCCAGCCCCTCATTAGAATGGGTCCACTTCATTATAATATCCATTCTTCTCATTACTTGTTAACCCAGAGTTACTTGCAACCCTCAGGAACATCCACTCTTCCAAGGGCATATCAGCATTGAGTGAATTCCATAAGTAGTCTTTGGCATTTGATAGTGCTACTAATTCTTTTTATTAATAATCTGCTAGTATGATTAATAAAATGATTAATTACCAGAAACTATGTCTCTCATACTTTTTATACATAACAGTTCAAAGCAAATTGGCAGCTGGAGATGCACAGCCAGTGAGACATAAGCCATAGACAGACTTTCACTATGGCAAGTGACATTCTTTTTTTTAGGATAGCTTCTGTGTCCTTTTGGCAAGGCATCCTTTGAGCCCTGGAAATAGTTAAGTTACAGGTGCCTATGGTGGAAAAATGAACAGTCTAAAGTGATTCTAGCCCTAAGTTACAGTATTGGAATGTTTGCCAAGAGAAGCAAATTAGCATTGGAGAGAACCTACAGAAAGCTTATACTAGATTCAGTAGCATATGCCCATAGGATCTCTCTGAGTCCATGCTGCACATGAAGACCAGTAGTTAAGGAAACCATGAAGACAGAAAAATAATCCAATGTTAGGTTTCACCAAATAATCAATTGACCAACAGCCAGACAGATGCTGATGTCTTGGCTTGAAATGGTTAAAAAAAAAAGAAGATTGAGTATGTTGTTTTCTAGATATATTAAGCAAAGGCTGATTTCTTAGATAGAAGCTGATGAAACACTATTGAAGACACCAGTAAAATCAGTTAAAACAGTTTTTTGAGGATGTGGGCTATTATTTTTTCTTCATTCTGAAGAGGACCAATGACATCAGGAAAGTGATTACTTGCAAGTGAATTAGATTTGAGAGGCAGAATTATACAAGGTCACCAGCCTCAATCACTCTCCTCCAGAATCATTGGAGCCCCAGAAACAGGCCAGGATGACTGGCAGTGGCCCCAGATGCAGTGGGAAACCCTGGCTTTTTTAAGCTAAGGTCTTTTCTCACTTTGTATGAAGCAACATCCATTCAGTGTCTGAAAGTTAGGTAAGAACTGAGGCTAAAGATTGCCTAGTTTGCTTTCTCAAGAGTCAGTCTGGAAAGGGAAGACACTAAGGGTTTCTGAAACAATTGCACTCACCTGGGTCACCAAAACTCAAACAATAAGCAAGGGAGGCTTGGGTGGGACCTATTATTGGCCAATCATTGGGAGTCAGAGTGATTTGGGTTTAAAGGCATAGTGAAGTAGCTGAACCCCAGTAGGCTTTATCAAAGCCCACTTTTTTAGAGCTATATTTCAAGAAATCATAATAAAAACTACATGAAATGACATATGGCAACAAACTATCCCTAGTCATCCACATAGGAAATTGAGGGGTCAGGAAGAATCTGATGGGAAAGGAACAAGGGGTGGAACTGCTGCTCTCAGGTGAATAGAACATCATGGGGCCAAAGCAATCTGAGGCAAAAACTCCATCAGTAGAATACAGCTGAAGAGACAGAACTACAATTGTGGCCAAGGTGGGCACATGCAAGCTAGATATAATCAAGAGGATAATCAAATTTAGTTTGGAAGAAACTATTATGTTCCCTCCCACCTGGTATAGGAAAATGTTGACAAGTCAAGAACAGAAGTCACCCCAGAGCTTGAAGTCTCTAAACATGATATCATCAGCAAACAAACATGGAGTTCCCCCCAGACTTTCAAAAATGACTTTGAGGACGGAAAGTACAAACTATACTTGTACTATTCTATTAGGTAGTTGAACTTGTTATTTTTATATTCCAATTGTTCTACAAGAAACACTAACAAAAGCCCTTTATAGCAAGGGCTTAGATTCTGTTGGCTGAATTAAAATAAAAAAAAGATTTACTTATATTCAGGTTGTTTTCATGTGAGTCTGATATTATCTAAGGAAGGTATCAGAAAGAAGGTAGATCACTTGACTCTGGTATGCTCTGATCCCGCAAACACCTTCAGTATGTTAGCATTAATTGGGATCAGTTCCAACCTATTCACAGTGTTTGCAGAGTATTGGAGCAGCTAGCTGGGACTTGATACTTAGATACCCTAGCCATCTATACTTTTTTTTTTTGCTTTTTGCTGAGGCAATTGAGGTTAAGTGACTTGCCCAGGGTCACACAGCTAGGGAATGTTAAGTGTCTGAGATCAGATTTGAACTCAGGTCCTCCTGACTTCAGGGCTGGTGCTCTATCCACTACGCCACCTAGCTGCCCTGCCATCTATACTTTTTATGCAGAATCCTACCAAAAAAAAACCAGAAGAAAATTATGACAAGGAACATCATAAGAATACAGAATTTTCCAATTAGAAAATAAATCCAGAGAGACTTTTTGGTCTCCAATTTCCCCCAAAAGGAAGTGCCATTTGAGAAAGTAATTCTGTAAGAAAGAGGATAAAGAATGTTTTCACTGCATGATACCTCTATATGCATAGCAATGCAGGGATTCCTGATTATTTCAAGAGAAGTCTTCAAAGATTGTCATATAAGAGATGGAAGATGTCAGAGACTACTTGAAAGAATAGGTTAGTCAGTGGTATTATATATCATTTAATAAATATGCATCACCAAAATGTTAGCATGGAAAAAGACTGGGGCTAGATTATGAAAGCTTTTGAATATCAAACAGAACCTTGACCTTGGAGGCAATAGAAAACCACTGGAGTTTATAGAGTTGGGGGGTAGGGAACATAGAACTGAACTTTAGGAAAATCATTTTAGAGGCTGAATGGAGAGTGGATTGGAATGGGAAGAGACTTGAGGCAGACAGACCCACTGGTATGCTACTGAATATTTTATGTGTGAGGTGATAATAGTCTGCACCAGAACGGTGACAATGCCAGAGCACATTCAAGAGATACTGCAATGGTGAAATCAACAGTTTGAAAATGGTGGCATGGAGAGAATTTGGGTGGGAGGACTGAGACAAAGTGAGGAATCCAGGATGACTTCTAAGTTTCTAGTCTGAGAGATTGGGAAGAAAGTGTTGACCATGGAAGGAGAATGGGAAAGATTTTAGGGGGGAAACCAAGTGTTCTGCTTTGTCCATGAGTTTAAAATATCTAAATATCTTGGTCAAGGTATTTGAGAGGCAGTTGAAGATGTAAGATTGGTGGTCAGCAGAGAGATTGGGGCAGGAAAAGTAAATTTGAGAATCATCAGCATGGAGATGGTAAATGAATCTATAGGAACTGATAAGATCCCCAAATGAAGTAGGATAGAAGGAGAAGAGACCAAGGCCTCAGAGAGAACCCTACGGATCACCTATGATTAGAGCATGTGATCTGGAGGAGAATACAGGAAAGTAGATAGAGAAGGAGCAGTCAACCAGGGTGTAGAAAACCCAAGATTGAAACAGACAGACAGACAGACACACACACACATACAAAGACATAAAGACATAGAGACAGAGAGATAGAATCAGAGAGACAGAGACAGACACAGAGACACAAAGAGACAGATCCAGAGAGACAGACAGACAAAAACAGACACAGAGAGACAAGGAAAGTGACAGAGAAACAGACCAAAACAGACACAGAGACAAGGAAAGTGACAAAGAGACAGATACACAGAGACAAAGAGACACACAGAGGCAACAAGACAGAATGAGATAGTGAGAAAGAGACACAGAGAAAGCAAAACAGTGAGAGAGATAAAGACCATGAAACAAAGAAATAGAGATATTAAAATAAAGATGGTGAGATAGATAGATAAAGGGAGATTTCAAAAACCTAAAGGGAAGCAGTATCGAAGACTACAAAGAGGAGAATGAGGATTGACAAATGGGGATTTAGAACATTATTATCTAATTACATCCAGTGAGATATCTATTAATAAACACATTTTTATTATCCACTAAATGTCAGGTCTTAGTGCTAGGTACAAGGGGTACAAAGACCAAAAGATAACAATCTCTGACTTCAGGGAGCTTACATTCTATCAAGGGAGTCAGTAAGTGTTTATGCTTACTAGCCAGGCACTGTGCTATGGGCTGGGGTTACAAGGAAAGAAAAAAAAAGGCCCCTTCTATCGAGTCACAATGTAAGGGGGAGATATATACATGACTATTTATAAATAAGATCAATACAGGATAAATTGGAGATAATCTCATAGAAAAGGCATTACCCTCAAGGTGGATTGGAAAAGGCTTCTGACATTAAAGTAGAGTTTTAACTGGGACTTGAAGGAAACCAGGGGAATCTGGAGACAGAGATGAGAAGGGGGAGAATTCCAGGCATAGAAGAAAGCCAGGAGAAATTCCAGAGAGAAAGATGGAGTGTCTTGTGTGAGGAACAACAAGGAGGCCTGTGTCACTGGGTCATAGAGGATGGATCTGTTGAAGGTCTCCCATTGCATCAGGGCCATCTCCAGGGGTCCTGATCTATATCTGGATTTAGATCACTCTGGAAGGGAAAGTGAGGCAGATGACCTTGCACAGCCCTCCTTCAATTAAATCCAATTCACTTGCACATCACAGCATCATTTCCCTGATATCCTGGTCCTCTTCAAAAACAAAGGACTAACAACAACAAAAAGACTGAGAAGGTAGGAAAGGGCCAGTCTATGAGGCATTTTAGAGCAAGAGCATTTTATATTTGGTCTTAGAGAAAAGAGGGAGCTATTAGAATTTATTGAAAGTGGGGGTAGAGTGACAGGGTTAAGCCTTTCCTTTAGGACAATCTCTTTGATAGCTGAGTGGAGAATGAATTGGAGTGTCAAGATGCTCGAGTTAGAGAGAAAAACCAGAAGGTTGGTGCATGAATTTAGGCACGAGATAACGGGAGCCTGCAGCATCCAAGGAGACAAGGGGGAACATGTAAGAGTTGTTGCAAAGTTACAGTTAACAGGCCCTGTCAACAGATTGGAGATTGGTGTGATAAAGAATGAGGAATTGAGAATGATACCTAAATTGAAGTAAACAAGGGATTCTATGAAGTGGAAGGAAAGAGGGAATGTTGTTTTAGTTCTTTCAGTCATGTCTGATTCTTTGTAACTTTATTTGGAATTTTCTTGACAAAGATATTGGAATAGTTTCTCCATTTTCTTCTCCAGCTCATTTTACAGATGAAGAAAGTAAGGCAAGTAGGCTTATATGACTTGCCCAGATCACACACCTAGTAGCAGACACCCACACTATCTACTGTATCACTTGGCTACTCCACAGGAGGAAGTGCATTCCAGTAATGGGGGATAGTCAGTATTAAATACTTAGAGATAGGCAATGAGTATTGTTTGTGAGGAATAGAAAAATTGCCAGTGTGGCTGGATTGCAAAGTTCTAGAGGAAGAGCAATATACTATGAGCCTAGAAAGATACATTTGGACATTTGTAAGGGCTTTTAAATGTCAGAAGAATTTATTTCCTAGAGGTAATAGGGATCAATTGGAGTTTACTGAAGAGAGTGACATTATGAAATAGCTGTATGTTTCAGGAAAATCATTTTGGCACATAAATGGAAGCTGGATTGAAGAAATAGAGCTTCAAAAAGAGAGAACATGTAGGAATATATCGCAATAGTCTATGTGAGAAGTGATGAAGGTCTGGACTGGGCTCATGGCTGTGGAAGTAGAGAAAAGGGGGTAGATTTGAAAGATGTGGAGGAAAGAGAAGTATCAAGATTTGGTGATGGATTGAATATACAAACTCAGGGAGAAGAGAGAGATGAAGGTAGCACAGGTTGTAAAACCCAAATGAATTGAAAAATGGTGGTACTTTCAATAGGAATAGCAGAGTTCAAAATTGGATTATAATTTGAAGAGAGGTAATAAATCCTGTTTTGAGTTTGAGATGCTTATGAGATATCCAATTTGAAAAGATTTCTTTTCTGTAGAGGATGTGCACCTGGACCAATGATCAAGGAAACCCATGGGAGTTGATCACCAAGTGGGAGAATGTAGATAAAAAAGAAAAGAGGGGTCACCAGAGAAACATGAGGTAAATCGATGATTAGGGAATCTTATCTGGATGATGAACCTGCAAAGCATACTGAGAAGGAGAGCAGTGTTATAGAAAACCAATGAAGAGAAAACATCCAAAAAGAAAGAGTGATGAATATAGTGTCAAATTCAAAATAGAAGAAGAGTGAGGGTTAACATCGGTTTTGAGATATCAAAGAAGGGAAGAAGAAAACCCAGCTTCCTTTTGTATGTTTAGATTGTGAGCTCCTTAGGCTAAAGACTGGCTTTCTTTTTTGTATTTATATACTTAGAGCTTAGCATAGTGCCTGATGAAAATTTTAGGAAACAGTCCTAAGCTCAATATAAAGTTAAACTTTCCACCAATTTAATGTTTTCTATAAATGAAATGGGCTGCCAGAGGTACCTCCACTGGCCAAATCACTACTCAGCATTGCTGCATATGGAATTGAAGAATTGCCTCAGAAAAGGAGGTGGGGCCAATCCTATAATTCTGCATTTTCTGTGCTTGCTAATGAATAGTTTACTCTTATTTTACAGTCAACTGGACCAGAAGGCATCTTACAAGAAATCGACACTGCAGTGGACTGGTTTCCCAGACATTCAACGAGGCTCCTTTGCCATCTAGTGTTTATATTGTGAACTACAGATTTTCGAGTTGAATAAAAGTCCAGTGGGGACAGACATTCCCATCTTGTGCACAGCAAATAGTTCATTCTCCCAGGACATCAGGGACAAAACATCAGGGTCATTCTGGATTCTTTTCTCTCGTTCTTCCTTCCCATTCAAATATCCTTCAATGCTTTCTTTTGTTTTATTATATTTTTGGTATCTTTTTTTTTGTTGTTTGTTTTTTTTATTTCATTGTTACCAGACCTTATCATGGCATGCTTGGATTACTGTCTCCTCACTGGTTCTCCTGCTTGCATTTTATCCATCTTCAAAAACATTATGCTAAGCTAATTTTCATAAAATACTTTCATTATGCTACTTCCATATTAAAGAAAACAATCAATCAATCAAGCAACGTGTATTAAGCAATTATATACCAGAATCTGTTCTAAGTGATGGAGGTACAAATAAGAGGTAAAAGACAGTCCCTGCCCTCAAAGAACTCACAATGTGAAGGGGGAGACAAAATGCCAACTATCTATTATCTATGTATGTATATATGTATCCATATTATATATAACATGTATACACACACATACACATACATACATACATACAAAGCAAAATTAAGAGGGGTTGGGGAAAACTTTCTGTAGAAGCTAAGATTTAAAGGAAGCCAAGGAGATTACTAATCAGGGCTGAAGGAGGAGAATATTTCAACTATGGGGGAGAACCTGAGAAAATGCCAGAAACTGACACACAAATGAATTAGCTATATATATATGTACATATATATATATAATTAGCTATAAGCTAATCCTCAACTTTTGTGGGAGTAATGTTCCTAGAAAACTGCTGAAAGTAAAAAATGTAAATGTTGATACCCTGAACCTATGGGAAATAGTACATTAAGTTCCCCAAATCAACAACAATTGTAATCTTTCTTGAGAGACTGGCGAAAACACATTTTTTGCATATAATTCCTTTAAAAAATTACTTCTGATAATATGCTTCTGATAATAATACAGAAATCATGAAATAATTCATAAAAACAGTATTCAAAATAAAATTAAGAACATTTAAAACATTTTCTCTATTTAGTAATTCCATAGAATTATGTGACCTTTTGTGCTAACATCTCAATTAAAAGAAAACAACATTAATTTCAGATATATATTCACTCTTTATAGCTCATGAACTCTACTGTATTACAAATACCATATAGCAAATACAATTCTCCAAACTAAAACATTTTTAAGCTGAATCTTACTTGTTACTATGTCAGATGGTGGTGTGAAGACTTTAAATCTTTCTCTGCTTTTTTTTATTAAAGCTTTTTATTAGTATAACATATGTATGGGTAGTTCCCCAGCATTGATCTTTACAAAGCTTTCCATTACAAATTTTACCCCCAGTCCCCTCCCCTCCCCTAAATGGCAGGAAGTCCTTGACATGTTAATAATGTTGAAATACTTGACAAGTTATGCAAGAAAAATCCTATCTACAAAAAACAAAAGAAAATCAGAGAAAGGCAATACAATGCAAGCAAACATCAATAGAGATCATGAAAATGTTATGTTGTGGTCCATATTTCATATCCCTCTCTCTGGGTGTATATGGTTTTCTTCAGTGAACAACTGGAACTGGTTTGAGACAATTCTTTGTTGCAGAGAGCCATGTCCATCAGAATTGATCATAATGTAATACTGTTGTTGCTGTGTATGATGATCTCCCGGTTCTGCTCGTTTCACTCAGCATCAGTTCATGCAAGTCTCTCCAGGCCTCTCTGAAATCGTCCTGCTGGTCGTTTCTCACAGAGCAATAATATTCCATAACATTCATATACCATATTTTATTCAGCCACTCTCCAATTGATGGGCATCCCTTCAGTTTCCAGTTTCTAGCTACTACAAAAAGGGTTGCCACAAACATTCTTGCACATGTGGGGCCCTTTCCCTCCTCTAAGATCTCTTTGGGATATAGACCCAGTAGAAACACTGCTGGGTCAAATGGTATGCACACTTTGATAGCTTTTTGAGCATAGCTCCAAATTGCTCTCCAGAATGGTTGGATCTGTTCACAGTTCCACCAACAATGTATTAGTGTCCCAGTTTTCCCACATCCCCTCCAATATTTATCTTTATCTTTTCCTGTCATTTTAGCCAATCTGACAGGTGTGTGGTGGTACCTCAGAGTTGTCTTAATTTGCATTTCTCTGATCAATAGTGATTTGGAGCACCTTTCCATATGACTAGAGATGGTTTTAATTTCATCATCTGAAAATTGTCTGTTCATATCCCTTGACCACTTATCTATTGAAGAGTGGCTTGAATTCTTATATATATGAGACAGTTCTCTATATATTTTAGAAATGAGGCCTTTATCAGAACCCTTAAATGTAAAGATGATTTCCCAATTTGATGCTTCCCTCCTAATCTTGTCTGCATTAGTTTTATTTGCACAGAAACTTTTTAACTTAATATAATCAAAATTATCCATCTGGTGTTCAATTTAGAGTTCCAGATCTTCTTTGGACATAAATTTATTCCATCTCCACAGGTCTGAGAGGTAAACTATATTACGTTCCTCTAACTTATTTGCAAAATCACTCTTTATATCCAGATCACGAACCCATTTAGATCTTATCTTGGTATGTGGTGTTAGATATGGGTCAAGCTCTAATTTCTTCCACACTAGTTTCCAATTTTCCCAGCAGTTTTTGCCGAATAGTGAGTACTTATCCCAAAAGCTGGGGTCTTTGGGTTTATCAAACACTAAGTTGTTAAGGTTATTGCCTAGATTGTCCTGATACTAGAATAAAGTTGGGCAAAGTAACTCCTAATTATTGCTCTAATTTCCTCTTCATTGGAGGAAAGTTCTCCCATATCATTCTTTTTTTTTCAGTTTTTTTTATTAAAGCTTTTTATTTGTATAACATATGTATGGGTAGTTCCCCAGCATTGATCTTTACAAAGCTTTCCATTACAAATTTTACCCCCAGTCCCCTCCCCTCCCCTAGATGGCAGGAAGTCCACTACATGTTAATAATGTTGAAATGCTTGAGAAGTTATGCAAGAAAACTCCTATCTACAAGAAAAAAAAAAAGAATCAGAGAAAGGCAACACAATGCAAGCAAATGTCAATAGAGGTCATGAAAATGTTATGTTGCGGTCCATATTTTACCATAATTTATTCAGCCACTCTCCAATTGATGGACATCCCTTCAGTCTCCAGTTTCTAGCCACTACAAAAAGGGTTGCCACAAACATTCTTGCACCTGTGGGTCCCTTTCCCTCCTCTAAGATCTCTTTGGGATATAGACCCAGTAGAAACACTGCTGGGTCAAAGGGTATGCACAGTTTGACAACTTTTTGAGCATAGCTCCAAATTGCTCTCCAGAATGATTGGATCCGTTCACAGTTCCACCAACAATGTATTAGTGTCCCAGTTTTCCCACATCCTCTCCAACATTCATCGTTATCTTTTCCTGTCATTTTAGCCAATCTGACAGGTGTGTAGTGGTACCTCAGAGTTGTCTTAATTTGCATTTCTCTGATCAATAGTGATTTGGAGCACCTTTCCATATGACTAGACATGCTAAGATCCATGATCTCTTGCCATCCATGCAATATCAGCTGAAGTAGAGAAAGACTCCCCAGTATGCTGGATGGAGCTCTGTGGATAATTGATGGGAGAAAAAGTAGGAGGTATAAATTGGAAGAACTAATAACAGATCCACAAAGGTACTG
>JAJPUD010001405.1:24476-95602 GCA_023553655.1 Myrmecobius fasciatus | reverse complement strand
CAGTACCTTTGTGGATCTGTTATTAGTTCTTCCAATTTATACCTCCTCCTTTTTCTCCCATCAATTATCCACAGAGCTCCATCCAGCATACTGGGGAGTCTTTCTCTACTTCAGCTGATATTGCATGGATGGCAAGAGATCACTTGAGCTGTTATTAGCTATCTCTTGCTGTCATTAGTAACTCATATTTTTAGGTCATATATCACTTTGAAGTTATCTTTTATGACACTTTTATTTCACAATTCTGTATTAGTAATGTCAGAATATGATCTTAGGCTTAATAGTTCAGGACCTTAGGCTACTCTTAAATGCTATAAATTATAGACCAAGTACCAATTTGCATTGTAAAGGAAATTCCTTCTGAAAGTTCCCTCTCCCAGTGAAACCATAAGTTTGGATCCTCCAAAAAGTATTATAGACTATTCACAAACACTAGAAACCTCTGCTGCTCTTTGGGTAACTCATAATTTTAATTCTTTAGAGACTCCGGTTTTCAATCAATAAACATCTATTAAGAGTCTACTATATGTCAGGCTCTATGCTAAAGGCTAGGGAAGTACTTAGAAGGAAAAGATAGTTCTTATCTTCAATGAGCTTACAATCTAATGAGAGGCAACATGCAAAAAATTATGTATAAAGCAAGCTTTATAAAGTATAAATTAAAAAAAAATAACAAAGGGAAAGCATAGATTTAAGGATTGGAAAAGATTTCCTGTAAAAGATAGCATATTATAATTGATAATCATATGAAATAATATTGGTATTAAAATTATGCATTTTGTTTGTTTGCTTGCTTCAGGGAAAAGCTTAATATCATTGAAAGCAACATTCTTTTTTTCCACTAATGTATTCAAACCTACTGTCTTTATGGCTTAAAATTTTGGGATCAGTTCATAAACTGGTTATTATTACTATTATATTTACTATCTGTAATGTCTATCCAAAGCATGCATGCTGATAGTTTAGCTCTGTAAAGCTTCTGATTCCATATTGTACTTTGAAACAAGTTTTTATTGATGTATTTGTTTTTATTTCACCAGAATTTCTCCTAGTATCCCTTTTGAAACTCTTCCCAGAGAATTATAACATTTTTATACTTTTTACATTTTAAATTTTTTTCTCAATTACATGTAAATAAAAATTCATAGCGTTCATTTTGAAAAAACTGACTTCCAAATTCTCTCCTTTTCATTCCTCCTCCTTGAGAAAGTAAGCACTTTTATATAGATTAGATATATATATGCAATCATGCAAATCACTTCCATATTAACCATGTTGCAGAAGAAAATTCAGGGGCAGATAGATGGCACAGTGGATAAAGCACTGGCCCTGAGTCAGGAA
Organism: Myrmecobius fasciatus; assembly: GCA_023553655.1. NCBI lineage: Eukaryota > Metazoa > Chordata > Mammalia > Dasyuromorphia > Myrmecobiidae > Myrmecobius > Myrmecobius fasciatus. The sequence continues at coordinate 94,261 of JAJPUD010001405.1, read as the reverse complement.
GCCCTCAGCTTAAATCTTGTCTCAGATACTTAACACTTACTGGTTGTGTGACTCTGGGAAAATCACTTTACCCCAACTGCCTCAGCAAAAAAAAAATGTAGACCAAAAACCCAAAACAAAACCTCCCCCCAAACCCAACTCAAGAATACTAAAGTAAAAAGTATATTCCAATCTGCATCCAGACATTATCAATTACTTCTGTGGAGGTAGATAACATTTTCATTTTAAGTCTTTTGAAACTATAGCTGTCATTCACAATTGATTAGAACTATGATATTTTTAAAGAAAAGAAGAAAAGGAAAAAAGCATCAAAACTAATCAATATGCTGAAAAAAATCTGAAAATATGTGCAATATGTGACCTTCCATGGATCCCTCATCTCTAAAAAGAAGTAGAGCAGAGAAGTCTTCTAATTTTTCTTCCTTGGGACAATTCTTCTTTGTAATTTTTCTACATCTCCTTTTGATTATTTTATAATTAACTTTTCCATTTGTGTTTTTATGCTCATTATGTATATTATGATAGAGTTTTAATTTGGGGGGAGAGGGACTTTGTTTAAATTGCTCTGCATCAGAGCATATAAATCCATGTTTCTCTGTATTCATTTATTTATCACATTTGTCATTTTAATAGCATAATAATATTCCATTATTTTCACATACCACAATTTATTTAATCATTCCCTAATTGATGGACACCTACTTTGTTTTCGAGTTCTTGCTAGCACACACAAAAAAATGCTGCTATTAATATTTTGGCACAATTGAAAAAATTTGTCTTCTCAGTGACCTCCTTAGAGTGTCAGTCTAGTTAAAGAAACAACTCTGGATCAAAGGATATAGACATCTTAGTGAAATTATTTCCATAATTCTAAATTACTTTTCGAAATGATTGCACTGATTCACAATATTGCCATCAATTCACTAAGCTGCTTATCTTCCTTCAAACTTTCCAATAATGACTTTTTCATTTTTTTTTCATCTTTGTTAATTTGCAGAGTGTGAAATAAAACTTTAGTGTTATTTTGATTTGTGATTTAAAAAAAAATTATTAGTGATTTAAAGCATGGCTTTATATGGATATTAATAGATTGCAATTTTGCTTTTGAGAATTTTGTTTCTCGCTTTTAACAACTTATCTATTGGGTAATGCATTTTGCTCATATATACCTGTATAATATCTATCTACATGCATACTTACCTACTACATGTATCTATACAGATATGTTGCCTATATATCTTGAATACCAAACTCTTATATGAGAAATTATTACATTTTTTCTCATTTCACTACTTGTCTTCTCTGAACCACTATTGTGTTATCTTTACAGAAACATTCTAGAATAGAGTTTAATGTAACCAAAATTGTCTATTTTATCTTTTGCAATTGTTTCTACCTTTTGTTTGATTAAGAATGTATCTCTTATTCAAAGCTGTGAGAAGTATATGATCTGTTTTTCTTCCATTCATTGTATAGAATTATCTTTAACATTGAGGTCATATATCCATTTTAAATTTATTGTGGAACATGGAGTAAAATGTTGGTCTAAGTCTAATTTCTACCATACTGCTTTTCAGTTTTCCCTGTAGTTTTTTTCTTTTATCAGATAGTGAGTTTTTTTAAGTAAATTATGTTTTTTAGCTTTATTGAACATTGAGTTATTGTTTTCTTGTCTCTTATTCTCCCTTGTCTAGTCTATCCAATTGATTTACTTTAAAAAATAAAACAACTAATATCAAATGTTTTGATGATTGATGCTTCATATTGTAAAGTCTTGCACTGCTATTTTCCCTTCATCCTTACCTCTTTTCATTATTTCCCTGAATATTTTTCAAATGAGTCTGTTTAGTATTTCATCAAAGTTTATAAAGTAATGCATTTGATTGTTTGATTAGAACATTAAACTATAAATTAATTTTAGCAATGTTGTAATTTGTATTGTGTTGGAGCAGCCCAACTATGAGCACTGAATATTCTTCTATTTATTAAGCTGTTTTTTATGTTTTTAAGGGGCACTTTATAATTGAATTTATAAAAGTATTTTTGTTCATCAGAAGATTGATCCTGAAGTTTTTTCTATGCACTCTAAGTTATTTTTATTACTTTTTTCCTTTTTCTCTTATTGCCTCTTGACTTTTATTATTATTCTATAGAAATGCTGTTGATTTTCATGGATTTATTTTGTAGTCTACAACTTTGCTGAAGCTAATGTCTCAGTATTTTTGCTGATTATCTAAGTTTTTCTAATTATCATATCATCAGCAAATAGGGATATGTCTAGCTCCTCTTTGCCTAGCTTCAATCTTTAATTTATTTTCTTCTTTCTAGTAGACTAGTTAGCAAATTGCTAGCATTTTAGATTCATTTTAAACAATCGTGGGGACATTGGACATCCTTGTATTACTTCTATATTATTGGAAAAAACTTTTAGTATATCTACATTGCAAATGATGCTTGTTTTTGCTTTAAAAATTTTTTTTATTAAAGCTTTTTGTTTGCAAAACATATGCATGGGTAATTTTTCAACATTGACCCTTGCAAAGCTTTCTGCTACAAATTTTCCCCCCTAGTCCCCACCCCTCCCTTAGATGGCAGGAAGTCTACTACATACTAATTATGTTAAAATACTTGACAAATCAAATATGTGTATACACATTTTTACAGTTATCTTGCTGTACCTTTACTTTTAAAATAGATTATTTTTATGATATTAAAAAGACTTTTCTGCACATACTTTTTAGGTGTGTATGTAGATATATACACATATATGTATATATGTGTATATATCTCAGAAATGAGTTTTGTACTTTATCAAAAGCCTTTTCTGCATCTACTGATATAATCTTATGGTTTTTCTTATTTTTGATATGCTTAATTAGATTTATTGTTTTCTTCATGTTGAAGCATCCTCAAATACTCATATCCTTGATATTCTACTGGTTACTTATGAATAATTTCTTGGACAAATTGCTGTAATGTCTATCTAGGATTTTACTTAAAATTTGAATCAATTTTCATCTGTAATATTGAGCTATAGTTCTCCTTCTTTGCTTTTTATCCTTTCCTGGCTCAAGTATTAGTAATATATATTTCTCAAAATGGAGTCAGAATGCTTTCTTTTTCAATTTTTGAGAATAATTTGTGCAGTAGTATTCATAACTGTTCTTTAAGTTTGTTAGAATTCTCTGTGATTTCATGGGACTAGAGGTTTTTCTTTTGGAAATTTCTTTAGACATAGTTCCCTTTCTTTTTTCAGATTACATTAATTAAGAACTCTACTTGGGAGTCTTTTAGTTTGAATATTTTATGCTCTTAAGGGTATTCCTCTATTTCTTTGTGTTTTCATTATGTTAGGATACAATCCTGCATAGGAGATTAAGTCTGCATAGGAGATTCTGATTCTTTTTTGTCTTCTGGTTTTGCTGTGATTCTACCTTGTTCATTTGCTATATTGTTGACTTGATTTTCTACCCTCTTCCTTTTAATGAGATTGGTTATAATTTTATTATTTTTTAGCCTTTTGAAAGATTTTAGTTTTTTTCTTATCATTTGATAGGATTTTTGACTTTTAGTTTATCCATTTCTCTTCTAATTTTCAGACTCTCCTTAATCCTTATTGTAGGTTTATTTATTTGTTGGCTTTCTAATTTTAAATTTTTTTTTTAAAAGTGTATATTCAGTTCATTAATCCTTTCCTTTTCTATTTTGTTAATATATGATTTTTAGGAATAAATTTTTTTTCTTGAGCACTGCTTTAGCAGTATCCCTGAAATTTTGACATGTTTAATTGTTACCAAGGGAGTGAAAAGAGAAAAAGTACCTGCTATGTGCTAGGCACTGTGCTAAATACTTTACAGATATTACCTCATTTGATCTTCACAACAACTCCAGAAAATAAGTGCTCTTATTATCTCAACTTTACAACTGAGGAAAGTAGAGTAGACCCAAGTAACTTGCACAGGGATACATAGTGAATGAGGCTGGATTTGAACTCTATTACATAGGTACAGTGGGATAAACTGTTGTGTCTAGAGTTAGGAAGACCTAAATTAAAATCTGGCCTCAATCACCTACTTGCTGTTAACCCTGGGCAAATTATTTAACTTCTATCTGAATGTTTGTTTCCTTAGCTGTAAAATGGGAATCGTAACAAAATGTATCTCATAAGATTTTTGTGAGGATCAAATGAGATAATACTTGCAAAGTGCTTGGCAAAGAGCCCAAAACATAATAGGTGCTTAATAAAGGCTCATTTCCTTCCTTTCTATCGGTTTCTCTTACATAATTATAAATTCATGTAATGTTTTAATTATATATAATTTTTCTTTCACTCATTCATTATTTAGAATTTTATTTTTAAGATGCCATTTGAGTCTTTGATTTTTGTTTCTGTTCCATAAACTGATTAGTACTTTTATTGTATTATGGTCTGGAAAACATATGTTTACTATTTCTTCCTTTTCACTTCTGTTTGCAATATCTCAATGTCCTAATAACAAATGTCAGTTTTTACAAAAGTTAAATGTGGTACTGAAAAATACTTATATTCTTTATCAATTTCATTTAGAAGACATCATAAGTCTTTTTAGTTCTAGTTTCTTCAACTATTTGTTCTATTCTATATTTTTCTTTTTGTTAATCTTTCTGTTTGTCCAAAGTGGAGAGAGAGGTATTGAAAGTCTCCTGCTATTTTTTGCAATACTCAATATGTTTTCTTACAATTCAGTTAGTTTTTCCTTTATGAATTTAAATGTTGAGTTATTGGGAGCATATGAGTTTAATAAGGGTAATGTTTTGTCTACAGCTCCTTGGACCATAATGTAGTTTTCTTTTCTTTTCTAACCATTTTTAAAATTGTGAATTTTCACTTTTGTTTTGTCTGATGGCATGATTGCAGCTCTTATTTTTTTTACTCATCTGATAGAGAATAGATTTTGTTCTAGCTCCTTGCTTTTATTTATTGTTTGTCTTTCCCTTTCAGATACTTTCTTTTAAATCAAAGATGATGGGTTTTGGTTTCTTATTCAATCTATAATTCTCTTTCATTTTATTTGGATTGTTTAAATGATTTAAATTTACAAGTTAGGTTTCTATTTCCCTCCATTTGTATTATATTTCTTTCATCTAAAGTGGTTCACCCATTGGATGCCATATTTCTTTACTTAGTATAGAGATTGTATATGCTAATTGCGCTGGTATCTAGACTATCTTGAGCTTCATGTTGTAACAAATGATTTAGATGAGTAAACTTTCTTGGGAAATGATAGTTTGTGCTGATAAATGTTATTTTATTCATTTTCAATTTGTCAGCACCAACAGCTTATTTAAATAACTCAGGTTAGAGATATTTTCGTTCCAAGATATCTTCTTAGTTTTTTTCTTCTTATTATTTTGATCTTTTTTTAAGCCATTGATCTGACTGTATACAGACAGTTGATCAGACACTTGTCAGGAATAAGTTATTTCCTGTGAAGGGCATAGTAAATTTTATTTTTTGTATAGATGTTATATGGTGTTTGTCATGTTCTGTAAAAGAGGCTATATGATGTTGTGCCTGGCAAACTGACTCTGAAATGAGGAACACTTGGGTTCAAGTTTTGCTTTTGATTCATACTGGCTGTGTAACCCTAGTCAAATTACACAAATTTTTAGTGCTTCATGCAATACACTAAGATAAATCATTTGTAGAAAATGTGCCAAAATGCAGTGGTAAAGATAATTTCCTCACCCAACAATTCCCAATCCCAATCCTAACCCTCCCCATGTCTATCTTTGCATTGGAATCATTGAGAATCAAAGTATATACTATTTTAATTTTGAAGATCTTAAATATTGGTACATAAATAACATTTATTTTCATGGCATAAATAAGGCAAATGAAATTATATATTTATAGATTTATTGGAATGCAAGGTAAGACAAATTCCCCTGACTCCTTTCCCAAGAAAATCTGCAAGTCAATCTTTCATTAAGCTTCTATTTCCTTTTATCTTCTGTTTTCATTTATAGTGAGAGCATCAAAATCAATAAGGTTTTGTTCCTCTAGCTATGGGTCAAATCAGTCTTTGGATGAAATTTTCACATTTAGAGTACTAGCAGGAAATAATCATCGATAGTCTACAAACTATAACCATCTGCCCCTTTGCTTACTACTTTGCCACTATAACTGCAGAAATAAGGACCTACACAGGATTGGGAGCCACTTTTTCCAGGGCTTCTATGGTCAAGGGATTCAGCAACTAGTGGTTAACTTGTTGCTGCCATGCCTCTCCTATTCGATACTCAAAGAAGTGACAAATCCTGTCTTTAGAGCCATATCAAAACCTTTATAGCCTGCTAGAGTCTGTTAGAACTCTGCTGGCATGGATTTAGAGAACCCATTGTAACCTTCATGGCATTAGGAAGCTTCAGAGCAGGATTTGATCTGGTCTTTTGGCGAAGAGTTTGAACATGAATTAACCATGTGGTATTGGGTAAGTAACTTCTTCCTTCTGATACACAGAATCTTCTATAGAATCAAAATATTGCATTAGATGTCCATTCTAGTTCTAACATTTGAAGCTCTAAGTTTAAAATTCATGATTCTGCTATAGTTTCATTCTTAATAGAGTGTCTCTTTTTGAATGTGTTTAAAACTAAGCTCATGATCTCCCTCCCACCCCTTCCCTACATTCTCCTCCTTTTACTTGACTGGTTTTGTCTATGGAAACCAGAGCTTCCTCTTTTGGGTGTAAGGTACTATGCTACATGTTGGGGATAAAAGGTAAAAAGAAAAGTTTCTACCCTCAAGGACTTTGCAGATTTCCAGAGGTAGAGAGAGAGAGGAAGAAGTAGAGATTAGGATGCAACATATATATTAATGATTATATCTCTGTCTTTATGTATGTATATGTGTATGTGCATACACACATATATATATGCATTCATATACACGTACATATACATACACACTCATATACACAAAATAGGGTAGTTAGGTGACAGAGTAGATAGAGCCTTGGACTTGAAGTTGGGAAGACCTGAACTCAAATCTACACTCAGACACTAGGTATAACACCACGGGCAAGTACCTTAACCCCTTTTGCCTCAATTTCCTCATCTGTAAAATAAGCTGGAGAATGAAAGGGCAAACTACTCCAGTATCTTTGCTAAGAAAATCTCAAATGGAATCACAAAGAGTCAGACATGAATGAAATAACTGAAAACACCACAAATTTACATCCATATTTGTATCCATCATATGTTTTTTTACATACATGGCATTTCTCTCTAAACAGGATATAAGCTCCCTGAATACAAGAACTATTCACTTCTGTATTTGTTTCTTCTGTGTTTAACATAATTCCTGGCACACAGTAAGTGCTTAATGAATGCTTGTTTATTGATTGAGATTGGGTCCTTAGAGATAGACTTATTCATAGTGCTGTGCTATGTATTCTTCTTGTTTATTGTAAAGTATGGAAACAATAATTAGCTCTGGGTGACAGAGATATATACCCTGGCTGCTGACCAAATATTTCCCTCTCCTACCTCCCCCAACCAATTTAATTATGAAGAAAATAAAGTTGAATAGCATAAGAAACAGTCATGTTTATTGATTAGAACATGGTATAAAATTACAAGGATCTAGAGACGACCTTGGGCAAGGGCAGCTGGGTGGAACATGCAGTGCTGGGCTTTGGGGTAGAAGGAAATGCTGCTACAGAGAGCACTAGTGAGTGCCATAGGTCATACAATAGTCCAGTTCATCCCCTCCTTTTCCCTCCCAGGAAAGATGGAGGACTGAATTGCCAGAACAGTGTAAATGGCCTTCATGTATAGAAACATCAAGGAAATTTGGATCATGAGAATATGTTATTTTTAATCAACCAGACCCACCCCCTAAAATACTGGGAAAGGGAATCAATCTGATGCTGGTTTTTTGAGTATAGTACTAGTTTGACCTTACTGAACAAGTTTTATTTTTTACTTTAAATGAAAAGGTATGTTGGTATAGAATGACATTTAAGGATGAGCTGAGTATCTTCCACTCATAGCAGGCAAACAGCAGAGCAAGCTCACCACTTGGTGCTCCTGGCATCATTGAATATGGGAGCCTTTCAGTTGAGGGCATGTGGGAGCACACACAGATTACTGTGTACTAGCAATAAAGCTTTGAGCAGAGGGATCTGTCCATGGTGGCAGTGGCCTGAAGAGATTCACATGCTTTTGAAATGAAATAAAATTCCATCATTTTGTCTTGAGAAAACGAAGAAAGAATAGGCAGGGTTTTTAGCATTCAGAGACTGAGGCAGGTGGTGGATATCCAGAGGAATTACCCGGTGGTAAATGCCCCCAAAATTCTTCTTTAAAAGCTTTTCTGCTGACTTGGTATGTAAAATCTGAACTGAGGCCTGTTCAGTTTCTTGAGTTTGTTTTTTCCTGGTACAATGTCTCTGATGTCCAGATGACTTGCTTGCTAACTTATGGTTACATGACATTTTCAAAGAGCTGAAGGGACCTCATGATGTTGTCATCCTGCATAGGGAGGTAAGGGGAAGATAAAGAAAGTTAATGAGAAATCACCACATGAGGAGTTGGTGACATGTCCTTTGGGGGCAGCTCAAAACAGCTTCACATGTTTTCTTTCATTAGCTCCCAGCTTCCTCTGTGAGACAAAAAGAACCAGATTGTCATGTCTATTTTTTTTAAATCAAGAAGCTGTGGCTTAGAATAGGGTGGGGACGAGGTGAATGTATGAAAGGAGAGGTGTGGTGGTGAGATCTGGCAGGAATGTGAGGTACTCTGAAATCGCTTTATTTGGGAGGAAGGAATCTCTAAGATTTCTATGAAATCAACAGATTCCAAATCTAGTTCACATCTCAGAAATATTCCTGCCATGTGTTGACATGGGAATAGATGGGTAAAGTGGGATCCGGAAAGTAATTAAATCTTTAAAGAAAGGCATATTTATGTTTTAACACATAACTGTAAAAAAATTTAAAAAATACATTTTATAAAAAAGAGAAGAGGTATCTAGTTTAGCCTTCCAGAGAAAACTAAGTATACCAAAGCATGCAGTGAAACCTTAAAAGTTGATGCTTTGAAACTGTGATGAATCACTGAGTATGTTTGAAAGTCACTGCAATGTATAGTTTAAATTTCTTTATATTCCCAGCACTTAGCACAATATCTGGCACAAATAAGCATTTAGTAAATGCTTGTTGACTGACTGGGAACCACATTGGTCAGTCATTCTTCCTGTAAATGAAGTCTAATAAAGTTACTGAATCTACTAAGGGATTAATGAACAGTTATCATCAGTTCACAGACAACCTGTGGGGTAGTGGTTGGGAACAGATTGGCTGTATGTGGAGCTTCTTTTGGTTTGTTTTTTGGGGGGAGGTTGTTTTTTTTTCCTTTTCATTCAGGCTGAGATCCAATGTCTCATAACATGAATAGCACTAAATTGCTTTCTCAGAGTACTGAACTCCCTCTATATGCATATTCCATTCATCATGTCAGTTTTTGGAAGCATAAACCCAGAAGGTGGCTTCCCCTTTCCTTCTGGAGCCCCCAAATTCCCTGGACCCTCATCAAGCATCACTTACAAAAATTCTCCTCACCTCTTGACAGGATTCAAGAAATTCATCTAAAGTCACGACACCATCTTTGTTCTTGTCCATTTTCTGAAAGATACAACAGGAAGTAAGTCCCAGAACACCACCACCCATATATGTTCTTGTTCCTTACATTTTCAACAAACAGTGCATGGAAGAATAAGGTGCTAGTTTTCCACTGGCTAGACTGCTGAAAAATACCTTGGTTATAGATTTACATTTTCTAAGGATCATTGCACATCTTATAGAAGATGTAGGTTACAGGGAGGCACAAAATTTTGAAGATAACAAAAATCATGTTATCTAATGCCAACTAATGCTCACTATTGCTGATTAGGGACAACTTGGTCTTCTTTTCCTTCAAAGAGGCTGTTTTAGAACAAATGCTTAAAATGCTCAGTTTTCTTCAAATTCTGTGTCTTTCAGTCCCACTTTCAGTGAATGACCTAACCTTTTACAAAAAAGATTGAGGCTATCTCTCTCATACACACTCCTCCTCACCTCAATATATCTCTGTCCTTACCTCTATTCTCTCATTTTCCCCTTTAGTCTCAGAGGAAGTGCTACTCTCTAGTTTTCACCTGTCTCCAGGACCTATTGCCCACAACTATCAATCTAATATATCAACAATATTTATTTAAAAACTAATATGTGCCCCTTTCTCTTCAGTGTTTTCAATCTTTTCTCCTCTTCATAAGCCCTTCCTCCTCTACCTTCAAACATGCATACATAGGTCAGCTCTATCCTATGATAAAAATCACTTGCCTCTGTTTCCTTTTTTTAAGCTATAGTTTAGCTATTTTCTCCTTGCTGTCACTACAAAGTTCTATTGATTTTTTTTCTTTTGAAATTTCTTTTGAATTCAACTCTTCTCTGAATCATCACTACCACTCTAGTCCAGGCCCTCATCATTACTCTCAGAGATTAATATAATAGGGTCATAATGTAGCTCCATGTCTTTTAGCCCTGCAAAAATTTTTATATACTACTATCAGTTTAGTTTTCCTAATCAGTTTTATTGGTAGTAAACTTTTAAAGAACCTAAAAATCTTTGTCTAACAATGCAAACCTGAATTCCTATATCTAGCCTTCAGAGCTCTCCCATAAATTGACGCCACATACCTAGTCAATCTTTTTCTCTCTACTCCTGAATAGATAGTATGGTATAAAACATAAATTACTGAACATGGGGTCAGAGGATATTTGAAATTCTACCTCAAATTATTTGATATCTTAGAGCTTAGTTTCTTCATATATAAAATGGGAAAACTTAATACCTGTATTTTCTGCCTTAGGCAGTAGTTATTCAGAAAGTGCTTTGCAAACCAAGTTATTATTATTATTTAATCAATAAATCAAAAGGCATTTTAAAAACTCTTACTATGTGCCAAGTACAGTGCTAAGCACTGGGGATACAAAGACAAAACTGAAACAGTCTACCCTCAAGGAGCTTATATTCTCACAGGAGAAAGACAATAAGCATGTATGTATGTAGATAGATTGATAGGCAGATAGATAGATATGTAAAATATTTTAAAAGTGAACAAAATGTAGTTTTGGAATGAAGGGCATTAGCAATTGGGTATGTATATGGGATGTAGTAGAAATCAGGAAAGAATTCATTCCCAATATGGACCCACTTACCAGGCAAATTTTACCATCATTATTGGCCTCTTACCCCAGCTTTAGAACTTCTATGAACTATACTCTCTTTAGTGTGGGTGTTTCTTTGATGCGTGGGTACACATGGAAGAATCTCTCCATCACAACCTATCCATGCCTTCAAATCCTATGCAATTCCTGCCTACATCCTACCATAAATGTTCTGTTGGGTTCCACTCACTGTGCTAGGGGTTTTCCTCCACTTCTTCTGGTGCTACAGCATACAGAGACTGATGGAGTGCAAAATCTGCCCCTCTATCATCCCTTGCTTTTGCTACATGGTGATCCTTCTGTCTTTTCTGATCTTACTCTAATCTTACAAAAGGTGAATTCTTTTATTTCACTTCTGAAGTATAATTCTTTGTTGTCAAAATGCTAAATCAGATTTCTGTCTGAAAGGGGCATCTCTTTCAGATGTGGGTGGTTTTGCAAGAGAAAGAGGGAGAAACAACAATAGAGAAATTCAATAAAAACCACAACAGTCTCATAATAGAAAAGACAATTACATAACAGAAAGATGGTTAAAGTTTTCCATTTCCTAGTATTTAATTTATAATATGGTTAACATATATACTTTACAGTTAATATTTGGAAATAGTGTTTTGCTAGAACTGTTTGGTTTCTATGAGTCAAATATACATTGCCTAGTTATGCTGTAGAATGGGTGACAGAAACATGGATTTTGGTTTATTATCATGAGATGGAAATGAGTCATGTTATTAATGCATGGACCTATTTTAAACTGGAAGAGTAGCTTAAGGCTCACAGAAAACTTCAAAGTTAGGAAACTAGAGCTCAGGGATCTTAGGAGATACTTCTAGCAAAATCTAAGACAAAACCTTTGAGCTTTCATTGCTACCTGTTGCTTGGAAGAATTGAATGGGGCAAGGAATGGCTTAGCTTTTGCAGTTTGGAAAAGCTAATTGAAGAAAGTTTTACTTATATTGTTTCCTACTGCCTAAAAAGAAGAAATCCCTCATAGCCCAGCCCATCTTGTACAACATCTATACATCTTAGCCTTGCTATTTTTGCCTGTATTGAAAGACAGATGTATTATCTAAGCAGTTTAGAAGAGAAACAGCATGAACAGACCAGCCAGCAGAGATATGTCTCCACTGGTGAGATGCCCAGAAGAACAATAACCTGAATGAGGTACATAGCTATTGATTTGACCTCATCATGTGTTTGCTGGCTGATGTAGTTTACATTTCCCTACTGTAATCTACAAACTGTAATCTACAAATTGTAATCTACAAACATTTGACTTCTCTTGTTTTTAAGTCTTGACATATTTTCTTTTTTGCTTTTTAATATTTGATGCTTTTTTTTCTTTTTCTTTTAATAGCATCTTATTTTTCCAAATACAGATAAAGATAGTTTTAAACATTCACCTTTGCAAAACCTTGTGTTCCAAATTTTTCTACCTTTCTCCCCTCTTCCACCTGATATAAGTTAAACATGTGCAATTCTTTTAAACATATTTCCATATTCATCATGGAAATATGTTTTCTAAAGTATTTTTATTATTCTTCCCTTTGCTCACCTTTTCACTGAAATAACCAAGTACCAAAACATAGTCTGATTTAATTTGAAGGGTCATATTGAATTCTTTATAAATGTACTTTACCTCTTTATTCTCTATAACAGATACTAGCATTTAACCTACATTTATCTTTGTGATTGTCTTTTTTTTTCCTTTCACATCCTGTGTATTTCTCTATGACATGACCAAATACCTTATGAAATGGGGTTTCTTGTTATTTTAGATGGAAAATAAAATCCACTCCTTTATTTGCTTCTTCATGGGGAATCTGTGAACTATACCTTTCTATTAATGACTTTTTTTTTGGTCTTCTCATTTTGGTTATGGTGAGAGGGCAACTAGGGAATGCAATGAATAAAGTGTCAGACCTGGGTCAGGAAAAGGAGTCATCCTGAGTTTAAATCTGGTCTCAGACACTTATTAGCTGTGTGACTCTGGGTAAGTCACTTAACCTTATATACCTCAATTCCTCATCTGTTAAATCTTTGCTAAGATGACCCCCAGATGGGTCATGAAGAGTCAGACACGACTGAAGAAAATTATGATGAGAATGATAATAGTCATATGATTTAGTTTCTCCACTAGCACATGAACTCACTAATCATTAGACAAAGATCTTACATTTTTATTGCCAACAGTTAAGTTAATGTTTGAAATGGGAGTGTACAACAGAGAACAAAAGAAAATCTACAAGGGAGCAAAGAAAAGATGGACAACTACGAATACAATGTGTGGTATTTCTTATATAGGCTTTCTTGAAATGGAAATTTATTGTTTCATATTTTGAATTTTCTCATATTATGCTGTGCACATGGCAATTTTTTCCCTATCTTTTCTTTTTCTCTTTTGTATTTGTTTTAAATAAATAAATTTAAAATAAAAAAATTAACTGGACTAAAAAGTGCATTTCTTAGCTCCTTCTTCTACTTTTCCCAATACTAAGCTGCTCTTACTGCAAATATAATTGAAAGTTATGCAGGAAAGGGAAAAAATCTGTATTTTTCTTTGTTTCATGGACTGCTATTACCAAAGAATTATTTACCAAGTGGCCAGCCTATCAGTGTTGAGCTATTGCTACTTAGCAAGATTGATCCTAGGAAAAGAGAAACCATCTGTCACCAGGACCATGTTTGGAATCTTTTCAGTATGGGTAGAACCTTCCAGAGGCTCTAGAGTGAGCCACATGAGGGCAGGGACTGCTTCTTCCATTTCTCTTGGTATCCTCCCAGGTTTACTTAGTACAGGCAGATGGCACAGTGGGCACTCAATATTTACTTGTTTATGAATTACAGTAAGGAGCCATTGGAGATGCTCATAACTTCTGCTAAGGATACTAGGAAGGTGAACTTACCTGGAAAAACACATCTACATGTTGTCTTGGAGTGTCATCTTTGAGCACAGGATAAGTGTATTTTCCCATCATGTCATAAATGGCCTTGACGATATCTATCATCTCCTGGAGCAGGAGCACAACATAGAACATGAAAACTGAAATGATAAATCTGAGCAGGGCACACTGTTTCATTTTTTAGAATGGACTGTAGCTTTCTGCTTTTTTAAAAAAAATTTTATTAAAGCTTTTTATTTACAAAACATATGCATAGGTAATTTTTCAACATTGATCCTTACAAAAATTTCTGTTCCAAATTTTTCCCTCCTCCCCCCCATCTTCTCCCTAGATGGCAGGTAGTCCAATACATGTTAAATATGTTAAAACATATGTTAAATCCAATAAATGTATACATATTTATGTAGTTATCTTGTTGCATAAGAAAAAAACAGATCTAGAGAGAAAAAAAGAAACAAACAAACCTGAGAAGGAAAACAAAATGCAAGCAAACATCAACAGAAAGCATGGAAATCCTATGTTGTGGTTCACACTTAATTCCCACAGGCCTCTCTCTGTGGGTATATGGCTTTCTTCATTACTGAACAATTGGAACTGGCTTGAATCATCTCATTGTTGAGATCAGAATTGATCATCATATAGTTTTATTGCCGTGTATAATGATCTCCTGGTTCTGCTCATTTCATTTAGCATCAGTACATGTAGGTCTCTACAGGCCTCTCTGAAATCGTCCTGTTGGTCGTTTCTCACAGAACAATAATATTCCATAACATTCATATACCATAATTTGTTCAGCCATTTTCCAATTCATGGGCATCCATTCAGTTTCCAGTTTCTTGCCACTACAAAAAGGGCTGCCACAAACATTTTTGCACATGTGGGTCCCTTTCCTTCCTTTAAGATCTCTTTGGGAGGGTTTGTTTTACAGCCTGGTTGTAGATATATGAACCTGAGTTCTTATTTTTTTAGCCTCTTCTTTCTGTCTACCTAATTACCTTCCTTTGTTAATTCTTGAATCATCAGCAACAATGGACTCCACCCTCCCCATAAGAGGCTAAGATGGTCACCCCATCTGCCATGCCCTGAGGACATATTCTATCAACTGCCACATACTAATATCCATTTGCAATTAATATCCATTTGAAACATGATCATGGATTGTATATATTTTAAGGGGGAAAAAGAATTAAGATTAGGAGAAATAAAGATATATTTAATAGTTACAAGTGATAAAAACTATGATGTACTTCCAGGATAAATTTAGTAAAGAGAAACATTTCAAAATATAAATGCAACCTTTTTTGTATGTGGAAAACTTTCTTCTTTCTCTCTCTTCACTGAATTATTTTGACTTTTCAAGATGGTGTCTATGCCTTCCCAACGCTGAAATCTGACTTCCATTGACAGTCAGTTGTGGATACAATCATGACATAGGTCAAGTTGGCTTCTTCTCTTTCCTTCCCTCATTTTTATTTATTTTTCTCTCAGTGCCACATTCTTCTCTAGCTATCACCTTCTCTTCTCTAGCTATATGGTGCAGCTCATAAATTGCTGGATCTGGGGTCAGCAAGACTCCTCTCTGTGTTCAAATCTGGCTTCAGACTCTTTATTAGTTGTGTGAACCTGAACAAGTCACTTAAACTTGTTTGCTTTAGGTTCCTCATGCATAAAATGAGCTGGAGAAGGAAATGGCAAACTACTCCAGTATCAATGCCAATCCCAAATAGGGTCACAAAGAATCAGACATGACTGAACAACAACTTCCATTTTTGCAGTAAGAAGGCAAGCTGATCAGTTGAATTCCCAGTAATTTGTTATGAGTTTAGCAGCAGCCAGATTCTTAGAAACAGAAATGCAAAGAAACTTAATGCAAAGAAATGAATTGCTAATGATGGAATTTTAGGAATGAGTCAGGTAGATGAAGGAAGGAAAATATTTTAAGTTAGGATAATTTTCCTTGTGCCCCTAAAATCATTCAATTCATCAGTTTCTTCATCTATATTAGACTAACTCTCTTATAGCTTTTTGACATTCATTTTATATACTGAATTACTTATTCATTCTTTATGTTTATTTATATACACACCCAAGATATTGTAGCCTTATCTTTAGCAGTCTTTTTTCTACTTTCAACCCTCCAGTCTTAGTAGAGGTGGATGGGGTGGAATGAAAGGGTTATTTTTTGTTGCTGGATCTAGTAGAGGCTCCTTGAATTCATAACTCTTTGATTAGATGATTGATTAGTTACTGTTACAAATAGTGTCACTCTACCCACCCAAGCTATCTCACTTACAGAGTGTTTTAAAGTTGTTTGAATAGAAAAACTTATCAAACCAAATGAGATTTTTGGTTCACTGTTTGGTAAAGAAGTTTTGAGGATTTAGTGTTTTGAGGGTTTATTTTGAGATTAATCCTATAAATACTGTCTATTCTGACATTTGACTTGTGATTTAGTTTAAGCTCCTACTTTTAAAGAAGAAGGCAGGCCCATTGGAATGGAAATTTAATTCTGGGTCTGCCACTCAGTAGCTATGTGACCTTGAGTAAAATATATAATTTCTCTGAAGCTGAGTTTCTTCTCTTGACATATAAAAAATAACATCTGCCCCACTTATCCTATAGACTTCTTGTGAGGATGAAAATAAAGTAATGGATAAATATGTATTTTGTAAACTATTAAAGCACTGTTGTTTTTGTTCAGTCATTCCAGTTGTATCCTTTATTATCCCATTTGAGGTTTTCTTTTTTTTTCTTGATTGAAAACAATTTATGAAAGTATGATAAATATGTATAATATAAACATTTAAATTAATGTGTTTCTAATTAACATCTTTCTGTCTTGGAGATGAGCTGTTCCAACTTTGATTTTGATGTCGGCTTTTATTTTGAGGTTTTCTTGAAAAAGATCCTAGAGTGGTTTTCCATTTCCTTCTTTAGTTTACAGAAAAGGAAATTTAGACAAACAGGATTAAATGACATGCCCAAATCACACAGCTAGTAAGTGCTTGAGGTCAGATTTGAACTCATGAAGATTAGTCTTCCTGACTCTAGGTCTGACACTCTATTCATGATACTATCTAGTTGACAGACATATTTCATCTCTCATGATTCCACAATGGCACATTCCTGGCTTGTTCCAGGTACATATCTGGACACAGACACAGCCTAATTTAGCTTAGGGCTCCTTATGTGCCATCTTGTAGAAACCCAGAAGGTTATATCCTGACCATGAAAAAATGGGTTTTTCTCCATTTGCCCATTTTTAAGAATTACATTTAAAATTAAAGGTTTCTGAAGTAGAAATAACAGTAATATCGACAGAGATTATACAAGAGAATAATAAAGTTGTGCAACTTTGGCAGGATCTCTACATTTGGAGAAGAGATATCTAAATGGTTTGAGAAAGAATAAAGAAGATCTAATGAACAAATATATTGAAGAGGAAGTCAGCCCAAGAAAGATGGAAAATTCTGCAGTTCTGACATAAAGAGAAGAAATCATTCTGGTATAGTAGAAGGAAGGATGCTGCCTGCAGACAACAGGGTAAATGCAGAGGTTCTTTAACAACAAAATTAGGGTTTAAAAAGTTATGTACAGAAAGTAGAAACAAGCATGAACATTATTGAGATAAATAGGAAAAAAGTGTGGTCCCATAAAAATTGTGTCAGGAATATTGAAGCTCAGGGCAAACCAGGTAGTGAAGAATGATTTCAAAAATGATAAAGCTATTGCTCCAAGAAGATAGGATCATAACAATGGACTATGGTAAGATGGCTTAAGTACTTTAATTTTGTCTCTATTTTCTAAGCAGAATGATATTTGGACCTGGAAGGAGTAGAAAAGATACTATTTTACAGGGGCATAAGAGCCAAAGATAAGAGAAAGTCTGTATACAACTCTCCTCAATGAAATTGCCATGACAAACAACATTCTAAGGTTTTAAAATAATGGGAAGATGTGATTGCTGATACATCAGTGATTATCTTTGAAAGCTCTTGGAGTATTTCAGGCCTGGACAAGAGCAAATATTGTTCCAACTTTCAAATAAAGAAAAAAGGTATTTTTTTGCAAGCTAGAATAGTATGCTTAATTTCTACTATTGGTTAAAAAAAATCCTAGATTGGACATTATTAAAGAATTGGACACATAGAAAAACCAATAGTGATCACTAAAAGTCAGTCAATTAACATTTATTAAGAACCTACTATGTGTCAAATGCTATATGTTCAGTGCTGGGGAAAAAGAAGGCAAAAGACAGGGCCTGCCCTCAAGGAGATCACAGTCTAATGGCTAAAATCCATCATTGTTTTATAAAGAAGTCACACCAGACTAATCTCTTTTTTTTGGTAGCATAAGTATACTGGTAGATGAGGTGAATGTCATAGACAGAGATTTCTATAAAGCATTTTTACAAAGTCTCTCATTTTATATTTATGGATTAAATAGAAGATATTGACTAGATGACAGTTCAATTAGGTAGATTTGAAACTAATTGAATAAGTAGACCTAAAGAATAGACATTAGTGAGTTGATATCATTTTGGAGTCTTTAGTGGAATGTTTCAGATCTGTCCTCAGCCCTGTACCATTCAACATTTTCTTAGCAATATATTAAAAGCATAGTTGGTTTGCTTGCTAAATGTTTCAAATACAGAAAGTTTGGAAGGATAGTTATCCTTCCCTGGATGATAGATTTCCATTCTGACATTTCAACAGGTTAGACCAAAGGGTCAAAGTAAATAAAATGAAATTTAAAAGGTATTAGACGGGACAGCTAGGTGGTGCAGTGCCTAGAACACCAGTTCTTAAGTCAGGAGGACCTGAGTTCAAATCTAGTCTCAGACATTTCTTCCTAGTTGTGTGACCCTGGGCAATTCACTTAACCCCAATTTCCTCAGGGGAAAAAAAGGTATTAGAGAAAAATTCTGTAATTGGGTTAAAAAAGAATCATCTTTTCAAAGATAGAATGGGGGAGACATGTCTAGACAACAGTCTGTGCAAAATGTCTCCAGTCTGAAACCAATATAAGTTAGGGTCACCTGGTAGCCAAAATAGCCAATATAATTCTTGAGAAACGTGTAACGTCCAGAAAGAGAGCAATATATTAAGACATCATGGAAGGCATCCAACAGGCTGTCCAATCCAATTTCTTCTGATTGCAGAACTAGTGCTCTGTCCATAGTAACATATCTATTATTTTCTCCCTGGGGCAGGTCATTTCTGGAAAATTGTGTTCAGTTCTAGGCACCATGTTTTAGGAAATAGAATTTGCCCAAAAGAGGACTGGGATCTTAAAAGAACTGGTTGAAGGACCAGGAATAGGTAGCTTGGAGAAGAGAAGACTGAATGAGGATATGATTGCTGTTTTCAACTATTTCAATGTCTTGATATGAAAAAAAAAAGATTAGACTTGCTTTATTTCCTTAATCCCAAAGGCAAAAATAAAAGCAACATATCATGTAGCAGAAAGACTACTGAGTCTAGAGTAAGGGAGATCTGGCCTCAGATACTTAACTGCTGTGTGTTCTCATGAAAATTACTTAATCTCTATTTATCCCAGTTTCTTTAACTGTAAAATGAGGATAATAATACCATTTACCTTGTTGTGATGAGAATCAAATGAAACAATATTTGTAAAGTTTTTAGAACAATGCCTGGCACATAGTAGACATTATATAAATGCTAGCTACTATTATTATTAGTTGCTAAAAGGAAAATGTAGGTTTGAGGTTGACAGGAAAAGTTTCTTAACAATTAGAGCCAGATGAAAGTAGAAAAGAAGTCTTTGATCAGAAGTGAGTTCTTTCTTTTTTTAATTTTTAAAATAATTAATTTTTCCCCAAATACATGCAAAGATAATTTTCAACATTCTCCTTTGCAAAATCTTGTGTTTCAATTTTTTCTCCCTCTCCTGGACAGCAAGCAATCTGATATAGTTTAAACATGTGCAATTCTTCTAAACACATTTCCACATTTGTCAAGCTGCACAAGAAAAATCAGATCAAAAGGGGGAAAAACATGAGGAAAAACAAACAAACAAACAAGCAAACAAACAATAACAACAAAAACAAAAGGTGAAAAAAAAACACTGTGCTTTGAGCCTCAGTCTCCATAATTCTCTTTCTGGATGTGGATGGCACTTTCCATCCCAAGTTTATTGGAACTTCATTGTTGAAAAGAGCCAAATCCAGCACAACTGATCAAAGTGAGTTCTTCCTTAAGGAAAATCTCCTAGTAGAAGCTGTATGATCACTTGTTAGGAATCTTGTACAAGTGATTCTTGGTTAATGTAAGTTTCCTTCTGGGTTTTAAATTGAATGATTCTATCCTCTTTTATCTCCCATTCTTTCAACTGATTCTCACATTGCCTATTTCTTAATCCCTTTACCTCTTCTGAGCCCTTCTTAGGGGTGCTTACTGACATGGAGCAGTAGGAGGAGGCCTAAATTTGGAATCAAAGAACTAGGATTTAAATCCTGACTGTGCCATGTGACCTTATGCAAATGTCTTCTCTGGATCTCAGTTTTCCTCATCTATAAAATGAGAAGGATTGGACTAAATGCCTTTTGAAGTTTATACTGGCCACAAATAATTTTTGTTTAGCAAATTTATTTAGAATGCATAATACAGTTTTCTGTATAAACAATTAGAGCTAAAAATAACCTTCAAGGCCATTTAGCTCAAACTTCTAATTTTACAGATAAGGAAATTGAGGTGAAGAAAAGAGAAATTATTTGCTCAAATAACACAAGCAGTGTGTAGCAAAAGTACCCTAGCTCCCAGCTTCTTACACTGTGGTTTGTAACTCCATATGGGGTCTCACAAGTGAAAATGGGAGTTGCAAAATTATGATTTATTATCAGTAAGTATTTGATTTGCATTCCTATTTTATATGCCCATATACTTGGAGTCACATAAAACTTTCTCAGGTAAAAAAGTTTAAGAATCACTGCCTTAGTGTATAAATCTCTACACAGATTCACCCCAGACATGACACTTGGAGATAAAGAGGTTCAGTTTCCTTTCTTAGTGGGGCGGATCATTCAGCTCTTCTTAAAGAGACTTCTTCATTTTGTCTTCTGAGAAAGTAGAAGAGAATGGAGAATTTCTTCCCATTTTGCAGCAATAGGTAGATGGAGGGTGGAAGGTTGAAAGCAATATAATGTGTCATTGAAAGATCCAGGATTGGGATTCGGTCATCTGGAGCAAAATCCCAATGTGTTTTTCTTGAATTTATCCTGATTTCTGATAGAACACTACAGCTTATGGAACTGATAAGGGCAAGGGGTCCAGAAATGTTTTAGTGCTAGAGGGAATTCAGTTCCAGGTGGAAAGACAGATCTTTTTCTAATCACCTTGACTTTTTTCCAGTTGATTCTTGGGGTATTAAAACATATTTCTAATCATTTTGGTTTAGAAATGAATCTATGACAATGGAATTTTCCTACTCTGTGTGTCTGTTATCTCACTTTCTCCCTGGGCTTGACAGTTCTTCTATAGTGAGTGAAGGCCCTCTTTGTTGGACTAATCTTTGTTAGGTGAGCACAAGAGAGAGTGAGATGGAAAGATACAGTAGAAAAAGGGAAATGTTTCTGCCTGAGCATTCATGAATAATGGCTTTATTTTCTTTTGCCATGAATAGTAGTGGAAAGGCACCAGGCCCATCAGCAGCTGATTTAATAACAGGATAATTATGCAGCATTTTAAATATTCTTGAGTAGAATTTAAAGTAGGTTATTGTAATTTCTTTCTTAGAGAATATTTAACATGAACAGGATTATGCTTCATAGAAAACCACAGCAAATCCTTTCGTATCTCTTCTGGGCCTGTTCTATTGCCTGACCTTTAAATAGGAGCTTCAAAAAGTAGAGGCCCATAGACAGATCTCATTTTTGACCTCAGTTTAAGCAGAAGACAGATCCTTCCACTTATCTATTTTGTAATGGAAAAGGACCTTTTTTTCTTCATGTCAGGAGCCAGACTGATGTCCCATTTTTGTCACTTGTTAGATATCCAAATTTAGGCAAGTGATTCAACTTTTTCATGAGTTTAATTTCCTTATTGTAAAATGAGATAATTGATTAAAAACTAAAATTTTCATAGGATCATAGACCTAGAGGAAAGAATTACAGAGGTCATCTAATTCAACTTCTTCATTTTAAAGATGCATTTGAGACTCAGAGAAAAGATGCTAATTATACAGGTGATAAGTGGTAGTGGGAAGCCACCAGGTGGCACCAGAGTTCTTGACCTGAAAGCCATGTTTCTGAGTTCAAATGTGACTTCTGGCACTTACTAGCTGTGGGGACCTGGGCAAGTCACTTAACCTTGTTTGACTCAGTTTCCTCATCTATAAAATGGGCTAGAGAAAGCGGTTGCAAACCACTTAGGTAAATCTGCCAAGAAAACCCCAAATGGGGTCACAAAGAGTTGGATGTGATTGAAACACCTGAACAGCACAAATGATAGAGCTTAGATTTGAATCCAGATCTTCTGACTCACTCCAAATATAGCATGCATTCAGTCCCTTCACACTACCTCCAACCATCTGTCTTACATGGATATTGTGAGGATGAAAGAACATCATCTATGGAAAAGTGTATGTGAAACTTGGAAGCATTGTATACACACAAGGAATTGTTTGCTACACATTTTGTTGTCTCCCTTGGCTGGCTTTACAAATAGATGTAATATGTTCTTTCATCCAGCAGTGTCTCTACTGGGCCTGTATCCTAAAGAGATCATAAAAGAAAGTAAAGGACCCACATATGCAGAAATGTTTGTGGTAGCCCTTTTTGTAGTGATGAAGAACTAGAAACTGAAAGGATGCCCATCAATTGGAGAATGGCTGAACAAATTATGGTATATGAATGTTATGGAATATTATTGTTCTGTGAGAAATGACCAGCAAGATGATTTCAGAGAGGCCTGGAGAGATTTGCATGAACTGATGCTGAGTGAAATGAGCAGAACCAGAAGAACATAGTACAAACATAGTATCAGCAATACTGACTGATGATCAGCTATGATAGACTTAGCTTTTCTCGGCAGTTGAGTGATTCAAGACAATTCCAATAGACTCAGGATAGAAAATGCCATCCACATTCAGAGGTAGAACTATGGATGGAATGTGAATCAAAGCATAGTATTTTCATCTTTTTATTTTTTTCTTGTGGTTTTTCTCTTTTGTTCTGATTTTTCTTACTACATGACTAATATGGAAATATGTTCAAAATGATTGCACATGAATAACATTGAATTGCTTGCTGCCTTGAGGGAAATAAAGAAGGGAAGGAAAAAAAATCTGGATCTCAAAATCTTACAAAAATGAATGTTGAAGACTATATTTACATTTAATTGGAAAAGTAAAATACTATTGAAATTAAAACAAACGAAAAAACAAATAGATGGAATAAGTGGTTGCTTTTGAGATGTAGCTTTGAGATCATTCAGATATAAGATTTTCCTACCCACTAGTTGCTGCCTGAAATCCCACCATTTTTTAATCCCCCATTGAGATTAAGGAATCATAGATTTTGAGTTAGAAAAGACCTAAGAGGTCATCTAAGTCCCAACCTCTCATTTTAGAAGCCAGGAGTGTAAACTGTGAAATAAATTGACCTAAATCACAAAGATAGTATCAGAGCTCGTATTTGAATCTAGGTCTTTGGATTCCAAATTGAGGGTTTTCCCCAATAACCTTACTGTCTTTCTATGCAAATCAACCTGGGAAGACAATACTTAACACTAATTACACTCAGGTATGAATGTATAAAAGGTTAGTACATAATATAAGTTAGTACATAATACAAGTATATAATACAAGGTTAGTATTATGGGGTGGGGGGGAGGATAGAGCTGTTAGAAAAGGGAGCAGGATGAATAATCTATATCAGATTGCTTCTTGAGGGAAGGGAGGAAAGAAAGGACAGAATTTGGAACTCCAAATTAAAAAAAAAAAAACCCTGAATGTTAAAAATTGTTTTTGCATGTAATTGAGGGGAAAATAATTTTTTAAAAGGGGCAGTGCAGAAGTCTGGGAGATGAGAAGACAATTTTTGCACATTTTCCAAGAGCCCTCACTCTTCTCCCCAAAAGGACATTCCCCTTCTCTTGTAGACCCTACTGAAGTCTCTTCTACTTTTATAACCCTAGTTGTTTTTACTCTTAATCAGGTGCTTATAAATTGTTATTCTTAAGTGCAAGACCTACTAAAATTCTGCTCCTGGGCCCCAGCATGCTTACCTCTTTATTTATATAGCCATCCTTATTGATGTCATACAAATTGAATGTCCACCTCAGTTTCTCATGGACAGTTCCTCTCAGCAAAATTGAAAGAGCAGTTACAAAATCCTGTCAAGAGATGGGAGTCACAAGGAACATCACCAGAAAAGCAACACATTAACCACAAAAGCACAGTGATGTGCATGTTACTGAGAGGGCATTCAGTGTCTGATGAATAAATGAATGAACTGAAGACCAAATGATTCTTTTAAAAATTTTTATAATTTAATTTAATTTTATTTTATTAAAAAAATTGACCAAATGATTCTTTGAAGAAAACTCATCTTTGTGGCAGCCCTCATGACTTTAAGATCTCTGAATCTGTTTTCTCTTTGTATATTTGGTGCGTTGCACATAGTAACTGCTTAATAAATACTTACTCATTTATTCATGGATCAGAATAACCCAGTTTACTAGAATGAGTCCTCACCTTCTGAGTTATAGGAAAGATATCAGTGAAATCAGGAGAAGGAAGATCTATATTAATAATAAGAACAAATGTAACGACTATTTACTTTTACTTTTACATGCTTTACAATATATAAAGCATTTACTTTATTATCTTATTTAATCCTTGTAACGATCCCTTGATCTACTCAGGGTAAATATTATGATATCCATTTTACAAATGGGATATAAATTAAAAATTAGAAGAGATCTTGGAGGCTATTTAGTCTACCTCCCATTCTGTAGATAAGAAAACCAAGGTCTAGGAAAGGAAAGTACCAGAACACACAAGTAGTATCAAATAAAGGATCCCAAGTTTATTATACTGTCCTATGGAAGCTTCTATGATAGAGAAAACAAGATTTAGGGGGAAATATAATAATTTTCTTCAATATTTGAAGAGCTATTGTGTGAGACAGGGGTTAGATGTGTTCTTCTTGGCCCCCAAAGACATAGAGTAATGGTAAGAAATAGCAGATGGGCAAATCTAGGCTAAATGAAAAGAAAAAATTGTTAACAATTAGAACAACATAAAATGTAATTGGCTGCCTTTGGAAATAATCTATTTCCTTTCACCTTTAGGTCTCCAAGTGTAGGTTAGATGATCACTTACTGGGGTCATTCTTAAGAGCATTCTTGGTAGAGTATAGGCTGAATTAGATAGCTTTGGGATCCCTTTAAATTCTAAAATTCTGTGAAACTGAAATTCAGAGGAACAAAAATGATATGCTAAGAATCACATAGCTAGTAAGTGGCAGGACTAGATGTCAAACTGACATCTTCTAACTCCAAGTTTGATATTCTTTCTATCACATCAAGTTTCTGGGTCTAGGATAGGGATGAATTTTGTGTGTATGTGTGTGTGTGTGGGTGTGTGTATGTGTGTGTGTGTGTGTGTGTATGTATACCCAAGGTAGTTATTACAATTTCAATAAGATGTAGTCTGGTATTATGCATGGGTAATTTTTCATCATTGACCCTTGCAAAGCTTTCTGTTACAAATTTTCCCCCCTAGCCCCTACCCCTCTCATAGATGGAAAGAAGTCTAATACATGTTAATTATGTTAAAATACTTGACAAATTGAATATGTGTATACATATTTATACAGTTATCTTGCTGTACAAGAAAAATTTGATCTATAAGAAAAAAAATCTGAGAAGGAAAACATAATGCAAGCAAACATCAAAAGCATGAAAATGTTATTTTGTGGTCTACCCTCATATCCCATAGGCCTCTTCTTGAGTGTATTTGGCTTTCTTCATCACTGAACAACTGGAACTGGTTTGGATGATCTTATTGTTGAAGAGTCATGTCCATAAGAATTGATCATATAATCTTGTTGCCATGTATATTGATCTCCTGGCTCTGCTGATTTCACTCCCCATCAGTTCATGCAAGTCTCTCCAGGCCTCTCTGAAATCATCCTGCTGGTCGTTTCTTACAGAACAATAATATTCCATAACATTCATATACAGCCATTGTTCAACTGATGGGCAACAAGTTTCCAGTTGCTTGCCACTACAAAAGGGCTGCCACAAACAATTTTGTACATGTGGGTTCCTTTCCTTCCTTTAAGATCTCTTTGGGATATAGGCTCAATAGAAACACTGCTGGATCAAAGGGTATGCACAGTTTGATAACTTTTAGAGCATAGTTCCAAATTGCTTAATGATCACTTTTCAAAAAGGACTAATGGTATCACAGGTTGTTGAGCTGACTTGTGCATGAATTGAATTTGAGTGAGGCAGAATTGCACAAAGTCATCAGCCTTTCTCTTCCAGAGTCATCTAGAGGGGAGTTTGAGGGAAAGGTGATTGGGCATCCTGAGCATTCATTGCCGTAGAAGTCAAGAGAGTTCTAGTCCTAGCTCTTTCACTAGGAATCTGTGCTAAAAGTCATTTTACTTTATAGGACCTCAGATTCTTATTCTATAAAATGAAGAAAATTAGATTATGTGTAAGTTTGCTTCCAGTGGTAAAATTCTAAATTAATGCCCATACCTCAAACTTTACAGAACCTGTCTGAGTGGTATCAAAGGCATTGAAGAGATAATGAGCATACATGCTTGCATCTGAAAAACAAGAAAGATTATCTATTAGTAGGCTAAAGAAGACATAATGCTATAAGAAATAACTTTGGGAAGGGCTTTCTTCCTCCATTAAGTACCTTTTGCTATGAATATAACCCCTTGTATTTGGCAAGGGAAGAGCTAAGGCACCAAGAGGGGTTGGATATGGTGCTTATAAAGTACCATATTTACTTGCTACTACAACGTATCATATTTGGAGAGCATCCCTTCCCAATGGGGAGAGAATACTTGTGTATAGCATATGATGATCTGGGGTAGAATCTCTTAAAAATCTGCAAAATATTACTTTCTTCTGCCTCCCACCACTCAGTTCAACTTACCTCCATGTGGGAAAAACTGGGAGTATATCTGCTTGAATGTTTCTTCATTAACCACCCCACTGGGACATTCCTGTTTGGGAGAAGAGAGAAAGAGTATCTGTGCACTATCTAAATATTCCCTGCACAGGTGACAGGCTGAAAAGATTAAATGTGGATTGGGACAGAACTGATTTCCATTCATCAGGCTGGATTTTCATGCCAATCCCTGGACAGACAGGTGTTGTGATGCATTATTATTAATCACAATGCATTATAGGGCCATGACTATGTCCTATGGGACAGGATGGGTAAACAACTAAATAAGATTAAGAAACCTACCTATGATAAAAATTTAAAAAAAGTCAAAGATGTCAAGGAACTGTCAGATTTTAGCATTACTAAAGCAAGCAATTTGTTGGAAGCCAAGGACTGAAACTGCCTTTTGACTGACTGAAGGGGGATTGAGATAAATAGAAGTAACATTGCAATGCAGACTAAATTAATCATTGACACTTGTCTTTCTCTACCTCCCATCTTTATCTCCCCTCCTGAAAAAAATTGCACTCCTCCATCCCAGGTGTTTCTCCTACTCCACTATCTAGGGCTATAGTGTTAGATGTTAATCAAGTTTAATGTTAACGTAATATTCCTGAATTTTAAGAATGGACTTTTGAAAACTAAAAAGCTTTCAAGATTTATAGGATTGAAACTCTAATGATAGAGTTTGAGGCATTCATTTGGTTGATGAAGGCGATATCTGAGGCTGGAGGAAGGCAATTGCTATATCTACACATCCCTAAAGTTCATTAGCTATGGCTTGCTTGGGAATGAGCCATTCTGAGCCGGTGATGGACTTTTCTAGGAGAGACCATCCTTGTGGCTGAAACCAGAAGGCTTCCCAGTTTGGTAGGACCTGCTAGAACATGCACTCCCATGGCATAACCTTCAAGAACTCAGAGTCACATATAACCCATACATAGGAGGAAGACATCAGTGATGGATCCCACAGAAATGTTTAACCCTAATTGAAGAGATCCCTGGAATCACTTGGTTCTTACATTTTTAAAACCTCTGTACAGGACTTGAAGCTCTCTCTTGGTGAAGTTGGTCTGTGCCTCAAGCTGTTCCAGTCCTTCAGGCCGATGGCACACCATGGTCATCTCCAGCTCATCCTCAATTTTATCTGGAACCAGAGTAGACAATCAAGAAATCCATGATCTGGTAGTATCTGTAACCTACTCTGATAGTAACCCATCTAAATGGCCTGGACATTATCTCTGAGTGATGATTTAAACTGTAGGAAATGTGGGTGGATATCTTCCTTTGGATATTTGTAGATTGGAAGGAGGAAGGAAAGAGGAAGAGAAGGATTTTTGGTATCCATGATGATTCTGGTGGTGAGACAAGGTAATATTGACCGAAGGGTAGCAAGTATTCTATGATGTCTATGAATAGAGATTACAGAACCCTAGTAGTAAGTTTATCATAATCAGAAAGTCTGTTAACACCTTGGTTCAATGATGTATAAGACTCAGGTTAAAGAGGTATAGTCTCTGATATTCTTTCTATTGGTTCCTTGGACCCTTTGCTCAAGTGAGGTTGTGTTCTCTGTACATCCCCACCAAACTTGGCTACTTCATGCCAAGTGGAAATAGAATTCTGGAACCACAGCTGTAGAATTGGAAGGGGATCTTTGGTGCAATCTAGTCCAACTTCCCCTTCCCATACCCTGCCTTATTTTATAGATGGGGGTCTAGAGACTTATATAATGTCACATTAGTAATGAGCATCTGAAATGGAATTTGAAATCAAGACTTTTGATTCCAAAGGTCTTTTCATTGTAATATGACTTTACCCCATATTAAAACCTGTTTTCTACTTCATTTAGAATTTGATTCTATCAAGTACTAATAGTCATGAAAATCTCTCTAAATATTTGGTCTAGTTGTGTGACTGAAGCTTCTGAACATCCCTGGCAAATTGGAATAGTAATTGGAATAGTAAATACCCAACCTCTATCTCCACATCCCAAATAACACTAAGAGATAGTGTCCGATGAAAAAGGATTTTAGCAATTTGGTAAGATTTCACTGTTTGGAACTCTAATAGTTGTAAGAGAAACAGAGACATGCTCAGATTCAGCTAAGTTTTAAAATAAATGCAACTTTATTACTTTTAAGCAACAATTAAAACAACTAATAAACTGGTAAGAATGTTTATGATTACCTTCTTCACTATATATAAATGTATACTTCCAAAGTCTTTCAAGATGACATACAGTAATCTTAAAATGCATTAAATGTAACCTTCTATAACCTTATTTACACTATTAATTTACACTCTGTAGAAAGAATACAGTAATAATAATAACATTAATATAGTGCTTACTATGTGTTGGTCATTGTGCTAAGCACTTCACAATTATCTCATTTTATACTCACAACAACCTTAGGAGGTAGCAGATGTTTTATTATCCCTATATTATAGATGGGGAAACAGAGGCAGAGAAAGGTTAAGTGTCTATGGCTGGATTTGAACTCAGGTCTTCTCAAATCCAAGCTTGGCTCTCTTTACTGTGCCATCTAGCTTCCCCTATAGTTATACAGTGACAGTGTATTCCAAATTGTATACCAATATACTGTATACCAGTCCATTCCAAACTCCAAATGAACAGAGTACAAATTAATGAAATTTTATTGTAGGGAAGAATAACTATTTTGAGGATGGAATATAAATGGAAATAATTGCCACCCCACTGAATACTGTGGGTTGAGGACAGCTTCATGAAGGGCTATAAGCATCTTTCTCTGAGAATTACCAAATATTTTATGAATTTTCTTCAATAAAGAATTAATTATCTACCTAAACTGTCTCTAATAACTGTTGTATGAACATCACCAAATCTGCATATTTAATTCCTATAAATCTGGGCTGGAAAAAATAGTGACAGGGCAAGTTACCCGTGAACATTCACTCATGATAAGCAACTGCATTATAAGCATATTACATAGTTCTGAGGGCATCCTTTGTGAGTACAGATTATTTTGGGTTGTCATAGTTTCCTATTAAGTTTTGTCTATTGTATTGTCAATTTCCTGTGAAATCGACTCCTTTCCATTCTCTTACTTCTATTCAACAAAAACTGGTATGTCAAAGTGAGTTTTTCTTCTTAGAGACCATATTGAAGGAATTAAAATTTTGTAATTTTCCAAAGGTAGGCCAGAATAATTTACGCATCTTTGTGAGGAATGCAGAATTCAAAACTGCCTTCAGATTCATTGTGTGAAAACACCCTGCTTTATCCTGGTGAAAAGAAAGCAGATTATCATAGACAAATAAGTCCCATTATTCATACACAAGAAGCATGATGGCACTGCTGATTAAGAATTGATCTCAAAGCCAAGAAAACCTGGGTTTAAATCTTGCCTCTGACACATTAACTGGGTCATTCAGGACAAGTCATTTAAACTCCCAATAATCTGAAAAACTCCCTAAGAATAAATATAAATTGTAGAAAAAGTACTGATTTGCATTTTCAGAGGGAACTTTGTCACAAAGCAGTTCCAGTGATATTAGACTGCTAGTCCCTATGCCAGACCACCCAAGTTATGAAAAGGTCAGATTTTTTTCATATTTCTTGTTGTCCTTAATTATTCATATATTTAGAGTTGAAAGCTCAAGTTGGTATTACTTAAATATTGCTGACCATCAGATAATATTGTAGTAAATTAAAGGGCCACTTAAAATGTTCTAAGTTCAAGTGATTTTAAAATAAAATTCAACCACAAGTTGAACAAGCCATTAGTAAAAAAAAATCCATAGTTACTTTATAGATCTGAGGGCATCTTTAGTGAGTGCTGGTACACCATGTTATCGATCTATAATTTCCTAATAAATGTTCCTCTCTACTTTATTGTCAGTTTCCTCCAGAATTGATCCCCTTCCTTTCTTTTGATTTTATCTAGTATGTCAAAGTGAGTTTTTCCTTTATAGACCATTAGCTAGAATCACAAGAAAGAAGAGGAGAGAGATTTACATTATAAGTAAAGAGTGGGGAAAATAAAGTGTTAACTATATAAAGAAGAAAAACAGATACTGCTTCTCTAAGGAAGAATCACTTTCTTTTTTTGGTTTTTTGTTTAATAACCATTTCTAAGTTTCTATCCTATCTAGAAACCATGAAGGCAGCCCAGATTTTTCTTAACAATACCTGATTTTTAGGATGAATGATATCTAATTTCATAGAAAGCAGTTTTCTTTGGAATCTGGGCAAATGTAAGCACAGAATCCTATTTGTTACTGAATAGCTGAGTAAGTTTGAGAGATTACTTCTGTTTCCAAAGCAATGGCTGCTTACCATGGGCTTTTATTAAAAATGTACCAAGCAATTATTGAAATATCAAATATTAAACCCACTTCATTAAGGCTGAACTGGGTTTTATTAATAAATGATTTGTTTACTGTCTGAGAGGCTGGATCAATTTCTATGCCAAATCAACTTATCTAATTTTTTAATTTGACTATTGACCATCAGCCTTTTGGGGGAAACTTCATTTTTAACTCTTTTGCCTAGTGTTATATAACTTGTCTAGTCATCTAGCCTAAATGCAGATGGATTCTCAGAATGTCTTAGTGCCTGGGGAAGGAATTGCTATTACTAATTTCACTCTCGCACAGAATGAAAAATTTCTCCTCTTTGATTTCTTATCAGTTTTTAATCTTCTGTATGGATTTCAGAAGGAATTCCAAAGATCTTTCATCTCAATCTTCCTCCTTCACAATGCTTTCAGTCCCTTCAAGGTTGCCACAGAGGATCTAGAAGTTCCCAAATCTCTCTGGTCAGTGGGAGGAGGAAATAGGGTTAAACAGGTTCTGATTTCCAGAGTTTTTTCCTGTAGAGCTTGTAAAAGGCACCTCTAAGAATAGAAGGGCATTTTGATATACTAATGGGACATCCTTTAGTGTGAGAGAGAACCTGGATTATGACAAAGAAGTTTTTAATTACAATCGTCATGAGATGAGAGTAACACTATCTTGCATTTGTATAGTTCTATAGATTTTTTTTGAAACTAGGTCTCCTTATCTTGTTCAGGATGGAAGTGCAATAGACACACAGATCTGAATCTACTACATACTGACACGGGACCTGTTTCTGACTTGACCCTTCCTTAGCAGAGTGAGGTGGTCCTTCACTCTTGGTGCTAATCACATCAGTGCCAAATTTAGATTCGATATCTGATCAGTTTAACACACTGTTGTTCAGAACTGTCACTAAGTGGATCCAATTAACTTCTGCCTTCTCAGCAGCAGGGACTGTAAGGATGTGCCACTCTTGGCCAGCTCTATTGATTTTTCAAAGAACTTTCACATCCATTACTCTTTCATCCTCACAAAATCCCTATGGGGTAATAAGGCATATATTCTTATTTATTTCCATTTGACATATAAGGAAACTGAAGCACAGAAAAATTAAGCAAACTCTCTATTTATCACAATTTCTATTTGCATTTGCCATAAAAATGAAGGATTCTTGCACTGGGGGAGAGGTTGGACTAGAGATCTTCTAAAGTGCTTTTCAACTCTTAAGATTCCATGATTCTGGCTACTGTAAATTCAACCAGCTTATAGTGACATAACTGGAAGTAGAATTTAGGTCTGTTGAGTCCCAATGCTCTCCTCAGCCATGGAAAAAAAATTTAATGACTCAGTTTTACTTATAGTGAGTTAGATCTGGAGATTCACCGGTTTCATTTCCTGTTTCTTCTTGCCTTCCATGTACTTACTGGAATCAGGAATAAAGCATATTTTTTCTGAAGTATAGCAAATCAGCATGCTGGTGAACATCTCTATAGATGCTACTTCTTCTTAATGATGCCCCTTCCTCCCCACCCTGAAAAGGCCTTCCCTGCCATGGTGAGACTTGTTAACAAAGGACTCAGAAAGAGAGGCTACTAATGATTATAATTAGTATATGTGTGGACACTTGACAAAGAAGCTTTTTCAGTGATGGTATATGAGAAGGTGGTCAAATGAGTTTACATTTACCTCTCTGATACTGGTAATACCAGCCGGTGATGTCTAGGAGAAAGTAAGAAAACATTTTACCAATCCTATTCTTTAAAAATAACAACATTCACTTTGTTTTTCAATGGAAATGCTGCTTTGAGGGTTGGGATCCCTTTAATCTGTACCCCAGTCCCACTTTCCAAGGAATTTTGCTCATTGATACCTGAGAATTGGAATGGCATCTTCCCTAACTTGACCCCATAGATAAAGGAAAGGGACTATTTCCCAGTTGCTACCCTCGATGCAGCATGAATACTAGCTGTGTGCTCAGCCATGTGGCCAAAGAGGAATGGTATGGGAGGTGGGGAGCATGCTGAAATGTAGATGAGATCTGGTGAATACAGGTGGTTTTGAAGATCAGTTTGTAAAAATCCTTAGAATGGCAAGCCTTCTTGTCCCACCATTTTTCTACCTTTAATTTTATTTCCTAAGAAAAAAAATTAGAGAATCTTTGAATTTCCTTTCTTTTCACAATGTCTGTAGATAACTCAGTTGAAAGAAAAGAGTAATTGCTTCTGTAGAAAAAGGTGATTTAGCGTATGTAGACAATACAACTGGGGATTATGCACTCACTACTATGCTTAACAATCATTGGACACAGTAAATTAGAAACAAATCTAAATAGGGTTGCAGTAAAATCATTTGGTCCTTACCAGGGGATAGGAATAGGGAATCTTCAATTCAATGAAATTTAATTATTTATTAAACAACCAGTTCTATGTTAGTGTTACTAGACATACAGACACAAATACAATTCCTGCCCTCAAGCAGCTTACATTCTGCTGGATAGAAATTCATTGCTTTCCTGTGTTCTCTTCAAGATAGCTTTTACATAACCCAAGGCTTTTGATGTAGACTCTCCATCTAGTACTACAAGTACTACAAATACTAGAATTGTGGTCAGTGATTTTTGTTACCATCAAGAAGAAGTATGAGTATGTAACTTGCTGTAGGAGGATCAGGAATTCAGAGGACAAGTCTTCAATGTTTTTATATGGCACTCTGTGCAATGACTGAAAAGTCATAATGTTATTGAGAATGGTCCACTTTGACCTCAAGCAATTAAATCATTGAGTAATTGATTGACTTTACATGTCAGAAACAGGAATGTTTCCTATACTTTCTTCCTATAATTCTTGTGCCAATATTCCCAAATGCCTTATATCATCAAATTAAAACTTTCAGCCTGTTAAAAATGACATTGTATGTGAAATAAATTTTGTGTGATTTAGTCACATCTTTGATAGTTTTGATTGAGATAATTATCTTCATAGTGGTCTTTTTGCTCAGGCTTGATGATAGAGTTTTAGAGCTGAAGTTCCTGAGTTCAAATCTAGCCTCAGATACTTACTAGTTGGATGACCACTATGAAGATAATTATACTAATTTGTGGTGCAGGGGATGAAGGGATAGATAAATTCTATTAAGTACACAATACATCCTTTGGATTTAATTTGCATAGACTCTATTACTCAATTCCTTATATCAATGGTTCTCAAAATATTTGATCTCAAAACCTTTTATATTTTCAAAAATTATTGATGACCCCAAAAAGCTATTGTTTGTGCTGGTTACATCTCTCAGTATTTACTATTAAAATATCTTAGTATTGTCATGAAAACAGTTTTGACCCTATACTCAGAAAGGGTCTTGGAGATGCCAATGGCTCCCCAAATCACATTTTGAGAAACACCATACTATGCTAATGAAATCAAAGGTCTAGTAGTACTCCCTGTCCCAATCTGGTTCTGTAGTAGACTGTTTTTGTATTTGGGGAAGAGAAATATAGCTCATTCTCTTAGTTATATTGTGTCGTCATGCTTTGTTAATATTAAAAGCAAAGAACAAAGTGAAGACATGCACTTGTCTAAAGTAGCCACCTAGATAGACTCTCTTTGTTCTAACCAAGGACAAGCAGTAGCAAATATAAGATTCAATTGGGAGTCCATTTGGAGGAAAGAGGCCTAGAATGACTTTAGTCTGACAAGGCTGGATCAGGTTTGATGAAATTCATATCATATTTTGCTCCCTGGGAGTGTATATTCTCTTAATACTTTGAACATCAAAAAATTAATATAAACAAATCCTTCATGCATTTATCCTTGTCTTTTAAAATGCTGTCAGATGTATTACGCTTCCTGCCATCAAGGGGAGGGAGTGAGGGGCAGGGGGGGAATTTGTTACAGAAAGCTTTGCAAGGGCCAATGTTGAAAAATTACCCATGCATATGTTTTACAAATAAAAAGCTTTAATAAAAATAATAAAATAAAATGCTGTCAAAAAGGCTGCCAGACAGACTCACCCCACATGCTTCCTTGGTAGCAGTAAATTGCATAATTTTAAGAGGTAAGTGAGATCCTTCTAATAGACATTGTACTTCAGTGAGATGGCTATAGAGGTCATTTGATCCACCTCTCCAGGTTACATAGAAGAGCAAACTGGGCCTCCTAAAGTATTAAAGTATTAAAGGGAATTCAGTACAAATTGTATTGCATGACCTCTCAGGAGGCTTCAGATTAGAAACTAGCTAAACGGGAGGCTCTAAAGAGAAAAAGAAACTTAAAGTTTAGTGTCATTTTCCTTTGCTAGATGTTCTTAGGATCACAGATTCAGAGCTGCAAAGTGTTTTAGAGGTCATCTAGTATAACCCACTTTTTAATTTTTTAAATTAACTTTTTGACTTTTTGCCTTCTTAATTTTCAGGTACAAATTCTCTCCATCTCACCTTAATTAGCCCCGCCCCAAAATGAGAAATCAAGAAAAACAAAGCCTATTACAAAAATGTATAGTTAAGCAAAACAAATTTATGAGAGATAGGTGCTCATATCATCCCCATTTTACAGATAAGGAAACCGAGGCTAAGCAATTGCTCAGAGTCACACAATATCTAAGGCAGGATTTGAATTCAAGTTTTTTTTGTCTTTCGTCCAACATTCTACTCATCACATCACCTAAGTGGCCTTCAAAGAGATGTCCCCTGAAAGAAAACTTCAGGCAGATAATTTCCCTCTGGAAAGTGCCTTGCAATAAAATGGTTAATGATTTACTCATGAGCACCCTCATCTACTCTTTAGAAATCTCTCCTCCACAGTGGAAGGAAATCGCTAGGAAGCATCGGCCTTTGTTATTTGAGAGTATTTGGGAAGCTAGTTGGAAATCTTATTACTTCCCTTTTGGCCTTAGCTAGACATTGTCCCAGAAAGAACTGTAAAAAGTAGTCAATTACTTGGTATGAAATCAAATAGCCAAAGGACATTTGGGATTGACCTTGAAGAGATGATTAAGAATGGGCTTCCAAGAAGTGATAATGGACCTCAGAAAAAAAGATCAAGAAAGAAGTATAACCCATTTCTGCCTTTCTTCCTCCTCCCACCTGATAAATTGAAATGATGGTATATCTCCAAAATAACCCTTAGG
The DNA here is from genome assembly GCA_023553655.1 of Myrmecobius fasciatus. NCBI lineage: Eukaryota > Metazoa > Chordata > Mammalia > Dasyuromorphia > Myrmecobiidae > Myrmecobius > Myrmecobius fasciatus. The sequence goes on along the minus strand of JAJPUD010001405.1, from coordinate 57,507 downwards.
AGCAAGAGGAAAAAAGAAATTCTAGAAAGTGATACTAGTGCATTTTGATGTTAAAATATAGAAACTGAAGAAGAAGTTTTTTTCAAAGGACCAATATATTAGTCTTTGTATTTAAGCTGGTTTGCGGTTTTGTTTTTTATTGCCAGACATCTCTTATATAGAGAATAATAAGAATAACAAAAGAATAATAATATTTAGTATTTACATAGTGCTTTAAAGGTTGGAAAAATACTTTGTAAATATTAATTTATCCTCACAAGTCATGGGAGTTGGTGCTTTTATTGTTCTCATTTTATGGATGAAGAAATTGAAGCAGACCAACATCAAGAGACTTGACCAGAGTCACACAGCTAGTAAGTATCTAAAACCAAACTTGAATTCTGATTTGCCTGATTCCAGGTACAGAAGTCTAATTAGTGCCCTACCTGTGAAACTTTATTGACTCCACCTTGTTTTAGGGAAGACCAGGGTGATTTTGTGGTTACTTTCTGCTCTGTAATGGATTTGAAAAAAAAAAGTTGCCTCTGTTTGTCTATAAGCAATGTTCAAAGGCCTTTGAAAACATTTAATTTTTAAAATTAAAATTAAATAGGCTGTGCAAGGCAGTTAAGTGGCACAGTGGCTATAAAGCTGAGCTGAAGTCAGGAAGACTCATCTTCCTGAGTTTAAATTGGTGCAAACACTAGTTGTGTGGCCCTGGACAGGTCACTCACTTCATTTGCCTATTTGCCTCTTTTGTTCTTCATCTGTACAATAAGCTAGGGAAAGAAATGGCAAACCACTTCAGCATCTTTGACTCCAATTGGGGCCAAGAAGGGTTGAATATGACTGGAAAAAAAACTCAACAACAGTTTTTTAAAAGCATATTAAAATATGTTTATATTTTATTTCCCCTGCTTAGACTTGAACTTTAAGAGTTGGAGGAGATGCAGCTAGATGGCAGTAGATAGAGCACCAGACCTGAAGTCAAGAGGATTAAGTTTAAATCTGGGCTCAAACACTTAGTAAGATCCTGGGCAAGTCACTTAATCCCTAATTGCTTCGCCCTCCCCTCCAAAAAAAACCAAACCAAAACAAAACAAAAAACTAGAGTTAGAGGATATTGTAGAGATTATTTTAGCTACATAGAGGAAACATTTTCAATTTAGAGATAGGGAACATGTTTTTGAATTAAGGCTCTGATACTTACAATCTGTGTGACTGTAGAACATAACGTCTTTGACTAGAGTCTCCTCTTATGAAAATGGTGAGAATACTGGATGACATGATTTCTAAGGTCCCTTCCAGCTCCTCTATGATTCCAATTCTCTCAGTGATACAGATTTCTCTTTTGAAAGTGGACAATTGGGAGCAGAACTGATCCAGGAGTGACAATCCAAGAAAACTTGAAAATCGTAATGGAAAATAATCTGTCCACTTTTTTAGGCAAAGGGGACAAATTATCATCTGACCTTTGCTTGAATACTTCTAGTACAAATAAATTCATTATATACTGAGGGCATTTATTCTGCCCCCCTCCTTTTTGGACATTTGTAAGCATCAGCAAATTTTTCCTTATTTTGAACTATTATTTTGAACTTTCTCCCCATTAGTCACCCTAAGAATCAGCATGACAGCAGAAAGAGGGCTGGACTTAGGTTAATGAAATATTGGATTTATATCCTGCCTCAGACACTAATTTTGTGATGCCAGGAAAGTTACATTATCACAGAATAACAGAATTTAGAGCTGAAAGGGGAGTTGGGGGTCTTGTAGTACAATCCATATCTGAAAAAGAAAAGTACCCATTCTGTTTTAACAAGAAAACTTCCAGTGGAGGGAATGTAGTGCCTCCTGAGGCCATTCTTTTCACTTATGAATATTTCTAATTTTGAAAAACTTTTCCCTGACATCCTTAAATTTATCCACTTTACAATTTCTGACTATTGCCTCTGGTTCTTCCCCGAGGTCAAATAGGACAAATCTACTTTATTTCCCTTATGATCACTCTTCAAATATTGGAGGACAGTAGTTTTGTTCTACCTCTCCCTCCTTGCCTTCACTAAATAAACATCCCTAGTTTTTTCACTTGATAGGAAAGAGCCATGAATTCATGACATATAAGGATATGTCATGAATTCATGGCTCTTTCCTATCCTAACAATATTTTTTGTTCTTTTATTCCTTCATTTGTTCTCTAACATGTATTCATTCATTCATTTATTCACTAATTCATTCATTTATTCACTCAACTATTCATTCATTCATTCATTTTCTACAATCTGGGAATCAAAGGATCTGGGTTTAAATCCTTCTTCTGGTGACTTTGTACAAGTCATGTATTCTTCCTGAGCCTCAGTTCCTCATTTGAAATATAAGATTATGAACTAGATGCCCTTGGAGGAGTCTTCTGGATTTAGCTCCTATGAGCCCATGAAAAATGTCCAGATTTTCTCCAAATTTCAATCTGACTCTGCCTCCTTCACCTTGTATTTGTGAACTGATTTTTTTTCAACCTGTGTATAAGATTTTACATTTATCTCTATTAAATTTCATCTTACAAAATACAGCCTACTGATCTTACCTATCAAAATCTCTTTGGATGCTGACCCTATTTAGTGTTCTCTTTAAGCTTTAAGATTCAATTTCCTCATCTGTGAAATGGCAGTGCTAAAAGTACCTCTTCCCTCAGTGGTAGTTATGAGAATCAAATGAGGTAATGTGTGTAAAGTGTTTTGAAAATATTAAAATGCTATAAAAATGTCAACTATTATCATCACTATCATTGTTGATCTTAGATTACCTTCTGAAGGAGTACATAATGTCTTTAACTCCTCTTACTCATAATAACCCTTTAGATATTTAAAGACAATGATCTGAAGACATATCAGGAATATGTTGGTAAATGTTTAACAACTGAATCTCTGGAGAAAAAAAATGTACCCAAAGCACACTTTTAAGTTTAATCTTTAGTACTAACAATTTTTCCATCACTTTCTTAATTCTAGACAATCAAGAAAACGTTGTCAAGCTCTGATTTGTAGCAGTTGCCTATCTCTGAAGTGTAAATGTTCACAGTAAAAATGTAATAATTAGCTCTGAGCCCTGAGCTAACTCACTCTAGTACACCCCTGACTCCCCCCTAAATGTACTATTCTTTGGATGAAATGTCTCTCAGGCTCATGTTGAATGTTTGTTGGCTGGTGTTGCTCTTATATTGTTTAACATTAAATAAAATTCAACAGACTTTGATTAAGTCTTATGGTAAATATACTGAGCTCAGTCCTGCAGAAGATACACAGATAAATATTTTCTCTGACTTTATGGAATTTACAATTTAAAAGGTGTCCCAAAGGTATTAGTGCATTTCTATTAAAGCTTAAAACTTTTTGAGATATCTTGTATTAATTTGTACAAAGATAACTACAAAGCAAATTAGAATATAAGAAGTCCATAAAAGTGAAAATACATGCTATGAGTTCAAGTGGAAAAGAGATCACTACTGGTTAACAAGGTCATGGGAGGCTTTCTTCAAGGATGAAATTTAATCTGAGTCTTGAATCCATCATCCAATAGGACTTTATTAAGCACCTACTCTGTGCAGATGGAAATAAGAAGGGGCAGTGCAGGTGCAGAGAGTGACAAGAGATAGAAAAATATAGGATAGCCAGTATTCTAGTTTGGTTATAGAATACACTCTGTACAATAATAGAATATATTCCTCTCTCTGTCTGTCTGTCTGTCTCTGTCTCTCTCTGTGTCTCTTTTTCACTTATGGAATAGAGTATATGAGGAAAAAAAACAAAAACATGAGACTGAAATTCTACCTGGTTGTTGTTCAGTTGTGTCTAACTTCATGTGACTCCATGCTTTCTTGGCAAACATACTAAAGTGGTTTGTCATTTTCTTTTCCAATGTGTCTTCAGTTACAGTTGAGGAACTGAGGCAAATAGCAGTTAAATGACTTGTTCATGATTACACAGTTAGTAAATGTCTGAGGTCACATTTGAATTCAGATCTTCCAGACTCCAGGTCTGGTGCTTTATTTACTGTCCTACTGAGCTATCCCTTGTGGCCGGTACTAGATTGGCATTTATAAAATCCTATATACATATGTTTGAATAAAGATTATTGACTGATTCAACATTCAGGGAGTTTGGAAATGCATTGTATCCCCAGCACTTAAGAGAGTGAGTGCTTGATATTTGCCTATTGAATGAATAATGAATTTGTGTATAATATAGGTGTGGTGTAGCAGACAAATTGGGGTTTAGAGAGGTAGCCAATAAGAATAATATTTGGGAGAAGTCCAGGAAGAATGGGTTTAATCTACTCCCACAGTTAGGTAATTCCCATATGTCCTCTCTCTTTAGCATTCCCCAAATTCATTGGGTTATGGCTTTGGCCTGGGTTTAAGCAAACTTTTAGCAGGAGAAAGGAAACAAAAAGTTCCTCCAATATGAACTCCTTCCCCCACCATGTGGTCAGTGGCTGAAAGCTTATATGCCCAAATGAAGTGACCCACTCTAGGAAAGATGCCCAACTATGGTATTTCTCTAGCTCTGAGACTTGGAAACTTTTAGCCCTAGGTGCTCTTAGTAAGTGAAATCCAGGAAGATGCTCCTTGAATTATTAATGAAGATATTCAGCTTTGATTATTTTCTTCTTTTGAGTCAAGATTATTCACAAAAACACCTTTGATGAGTTTACACAATGAATCACTATAGGACATATTTTATGTGGGAGGCTTTGTAGTGATAATAGTTCTGTCTCATTTAGAAGAAATCAGACATTATGAAACTTCCTTATTTATTAATGCATTGATTTCTATAAATGTCAGAGCACTTCACCTTCCATCATCAGCTCAGAAGCAATCAGTGGAGGACATATAAACCTGGAAAATGAAACAATTGAGAAACAAAGGAAATTCAATCAGTTTCAAAATGCTAGCTCTGTTTTTACTATTGTTTGGGGGGGAATTGTGATCATTATGGTTAAGGGGACCCCTCAAGAAAGTTTGAAAAAGAGAGATACTTGGGGCTGTCATATGGGAAGGCTGTGGGATGATCCATTAGGAAATGAAATAAAGAAGGACTGAAGAATGAGACCTAGATCATGCCTCTATAGCATATTCATCCTCATAGAGGAATGATGACAACTGACATTTAATACTTAAAGCTTTGCAGAGAAACAGTGGAATATACTGCAGAGAGGGCTGGTCCTGATGGAAGGAAGATCTGAATTTAAGGATCCATCTGAAACATTCTGGGCAGCTAGGTGATGCAGTGGATAGAATGTCAGACTTGGAGTCAGGAAAACTCATTGTCGTGAGTGCAAATCTGGTCTCAGACACTTGATAGTTGTATCATTCTGGCCAAATAACTTACCTGTGTTTGACTCAGTTTCCTCATCTATAAAATGAGCTGGAGAAAAAATCGCAAACTTCTCAAGTGTCTTTTCCAAGAAAAACTTAAATGGGATCATGAAGGGTAAGACATGACTAAGCAATAACAACTGAAACATCTTGATTTTGTGACTCTGGACAAGTCCTAGTGCATTAGATCAATGGTGTCAAACTCCAATAGAAACGGGACTAGTAAAACATAGATAAGGATCCCTATAGGCTTCATCTTGACTTGGAAAATAACATATTAACATTATCTCTCTACCTATGCCCTATTGTATTTTTATTAGTTTTGTTAAAAAATTAGTCAATTTTAATCTGGTTTGCACACAATATTTGGGAGTGGTACCTGCAATGATGCTATCAGAATGTTTAATATCTCTGCCATAAACAATTCCCCCAACATTATATTATAAAGTGCCAACCTGTAAAGATAAAAGGAGTTTCCTTGTAGGCAAGCTACCAATTTGTATGGAATCACATGTGCAATCCAAAATCCTTAAGTTTTCAATCTCAAAATAATTCTATGAAGAAGACATTATTGTATCATCGTTTTATAAATTGGGAAATTGAGGCTTAGAAAGATTATATTTGTGCCATATTTGTTGTTCAATTATTTTATCAACCTCAGAGGACAGGAATAAGAACACTAAGTGTGAGTTGCAGGTAAGTCAATTTTGGTTCCTTGTAAAGAAAAGCTCCCTATCACTTTCCAAAGTGGAATAGACTGACTCAGAAGGTAGTGGTTTATCTTTCACTAGAGAGATATCCAAGGAGAGACTTGATAGCTACTTCTTGGGAATGTAAATCCCAGTTCCCATAAACATTGGACTCCAAAACTTCAGAAATCCCTTCCAATAATCAGATTCTGTTTCTTCAAAATTTCCCTTTCTGCTGGGAACTTCCCAGAAGTGTGCTACCATCAGCTCCAAGATGCTTGCAAGAATGAATTGTTAAATTTTCGGTGTGAGCATTTACATTTTGGAAATCAGTAAAGGCTAAAAATCAGGACTTGATTTGTTGCTTTGTTAATTACCCAAACTTAAGAAAGTCATGAAGAAAATGTCAATAACAGATTAAATTTTAAAACATGTGGTGCATAGTTGTTTTTTTTTTTTATCTCCTCTGAAGAGCCAGTTGGTAAGAATTTACCAGGGAGGCACTGGACATTTTCTTCTTCCTACAATCGAGATCTAAACAGCCCATTCATAAAAAAGCTTACCTTGGTTCCTCTACTTCATACAACTACTCATATCTTTTTTAATGCTAAATTTCTTTAAAAAGTTCTATATATTGCCTTTATTTATGTTTATTACTCACTTTCATGAACCCTGGCAATTAGTTTTTCATCCTGTGGCACCATCATAACCCATACATATTCTATACCATATGAAAGATAGACTAGTTTTCTTTAAAAGGTATTGAGTTGACATCTCTTCCTGGCTACCTGAGTCTAAAGAAGTCACTAGAAACTGGAGAACAGTTGACATTTGGTTGGTGGATCATAAAGATAGCACAATCAAGGGAGTTTTCTCAGGTCAACCAACTCAAAGTGTCCTCAATGCCTATCTTTAAGTATCTTTCTGCTATGGCTTAGAAAGTTTCTTTTTTTGTCAATGTTGAATGACTTAAAAATCTCATATTGTTCAGAATCTGAGCTTCAAGAAAACTTGGTCTGAGTTAAAACCCAGTCCAGAAAACACTCCTATGGTGATACTGAAAATGCTCTTTAACAATGGCTTCTTAACAATTCAGGATCTGGGATGAATGCTCATTCTCTTTGGCTTTTTGGGAGCATTTGACACTACTGAACCCTTCTTACAACTGGATCCTTTCTTCTCTCTAATCTTTAAAAACATCATACTCTCTTGATTCTTCTTTTATCTACTCCTGCAGTTCAACAAGGCCCTGTTCCCCATGCTTGAATCCATTCTCCCTTCCCTTACTCTCCCATTTTACCAATGCCAATATTCCTCTTTGTTTCATCCCTACTGCATGTTTTCTTTATTCTGATCTCCTAATCACTGTTAGAATAACCATGCCGATAAGGTCCGCTACAAATTTATTTTATTTAAACTGGGGCCCCATTGCTACAGAGTACTTCTTTTATTCAACTTGAATTCTTCTCTATTATACCACTACAGCAGTTTTTCTAAAGTTTTTGCTCTCTCTTCAAGCCATCAGGGCTACTCCCAGCCCTTTCTCTGTAAGAAAATGACCTCAATTTCTCTACTGAGAAAATCAAAGTCATTGATTGTGTGCTCCCTTCCCATTCCCACTCCATGGCTCAAAACCACTTTCATCTTTAACCATTCAGGTTCAGAATAGGGTGGCCCAGAAAGTACTAAAGCCAAACACTATAACCTTGATCCTATCCTCATCACTTTTAGGAATTTGTCCTATTAGCCATTCTCTCATTTTCTACATAATCCTATTTATCAGCTCATTTCTAGCTACTTAAAAACATGATTATGTATTTTATATAAATTTCATTTTACCTTGTTTTCTCTCAAAATATTGTTCTCTCTCTCTCTCTTTTTTGTTTTTGTTTTTTTGCTTTTTGCTGAGGCAATTGGGGTTAAATGACTTGCCCAGGGTCACACAGCTAGGAATTGTTAAGTGTCTGAGACCAGATTTGAACTCAGGTTCTCCTGACTTCAGGGCTGGTGTTCTATCCACTGTGCCACCTAACTGTCCCTCTATATCTCTTGTATGCAATGACAAGACATTGACCCTTTTGCTGTTCCCTTGTGCAAGACTCTCCATCACTCACCTTCCTGAATTTCCACAGGCTATTCTACACTTGGAATGCTCTCCCTCCTCATCGCTCTTGGCTTGCCCAGCTTTCTTCAAGTTCCAGCTAAGACCCTACCTTCTTCAAGAATCCTTTCTCAACATCTCCTAATGTCAGTACCTTCAATCTGAGATTATTTCCATTTTATCCCCTATATTTTATTTATATAGTTATGTGTATTGTTTATACTATTAGAGTATGATCTCCTTAAGGGCAGGGACTAGGTTTTTGTTACCTTGAGTCTTTCACCGATAATTCCCAGAAAAAGTAATCTCAATATGCCCATCAATTGGGGAATGGCTAGATAAATGTGACTCAAATGACACAAAATGAAGTAAGCAAAACTAGAAAAATACCATATATGACAACAGTAATGCAAATGGAAAGAACAATAGCAATATAACAAAAAAGTGAATGCTGTGAGATTACAGTGACGAAGCCCAAATGGTCCAATAGAAGACAGATATATTACATACACACACATGCACACACATACGCACATGTGTATACACACATATGTATATGAATGTTTATATATACACACAATTTGTTGTTCATCATGCTTCAAGAGGATCAAAATGACATCACTATATTGGAGTCAAGGTACAGTGTATCGACTGGTCAGATCCATACAAGCTTGGAAAGTTCTACCATGGATTGGTTAAAAATAGTGCATGAAAAAATTAAATATAAACAAATATATGTATATCTGTGCATATACATACATAGATGTCTGTATTGCTATCACTCTCCTCTGATGCTTTTTAATGATGGGGGACCATAAATGTGGAGTATTGCGTGTAGTATTAGATTTCTAAAAAAATGTTACTTAGCTTTACTTAACTTTTTTCCCTTATTATTTTTTTATTATAAGTATGACTCCATGGAATGTTGAAGGGGAAAGGATACATTGAGAAATGTAGGCAATGTGAAAACAAAAGCTTTCAGTAAAATGTATTTTTTTAAAAAAATAGAATCTTTTAAAAAAGTAATCTATACTTGATGCTTCACTTCTTCACCAGTAATTTACTTTCTAGACCCTGGCAATTGGGCTCCTAACCTTACTCTTCTACTAAAACTACTCTCATGCTTAACAATGACCTAACAATTGATAAATCTATTAAGTCTTTTCTTAATCCTCATCTAGGGTATGCTGGTAAATGTTTAAGGAAAATTTCTCTGGGGGAAAAAAGTACCAATGACACACTTTCAAGTTCATTCTGCATTATTAACACTTTTTTAAGTCTAGCTGATCAACCAAATAATAAAACAAGCTCTAATTTGTAGCCTTTGCTGATTGTTGGGGTATAAATGTTCACACTGAAAACTTAGCATCTGGGTCTCACAAATTATCTAGAGCTGACTCCTACATATTACTGGTCCTCATCTTTGATTTTTTTCTCCCAGTTTTTGATCACATGACATCCCTCATCTAATACTCTATTTTCTCTTGGCTTCGATTCTCTCCTGGGTCTCCTAGCAAGGTAACAGTTCCTTCTCAGTCTCATTCCATGGCAAATCATTCATCTTTCCATTCTAAGCAACAGCATTCTAGGCCTTTGTCTCTGTCCTCTCTCTCCTTGATCTCATCCATTTTATGATCACATGAATGCAGATGACTAACAAAGCTAGATTAATTGTTATACTAAACTCCAATCCCACATCTCCAGCTTCCTTCTGGAGATCTCCCTCTGGATTTTCTGCTAGCATGTCAAAAATAAACTCATTATTTTTTCATACTTTCTTCAAATTTTCCTTTTCCTCCTGATGACATCATAATCTTTTCAGTCACCCTGATTAATAACCTCAGAATCCTCTTTGACTCAGCCCATTTCCCCCTATTTTGAATCTTTAACCAATTATCAAGTGCTTTCAATTATACCAAATAATCTCTCCTTTATGTCCCCTTTTCTCTATTTACAACACTATTTGTATCAGAACTTCATGATAAAGGACCTAGATTTTTTAATGGCTACCTAATCAGTCTTCCTGACTCTGATTTCTTTCTTTTTTTTTTAATTAAAGCTTTTTATTTGTATAACATATGTATGGGTAGTTCCCCAACATTGATCTTTACAAAGCTTTCCATTACAAATTTTACCCCCAGTCCCCTCCCCTCCCCTAGATGGCAGGAAGTCCACTACATGTTAATAATGTTGAAATGCTTGAGAAGTTATGCAAGAAAAATCCTATCTACAAGAAAAAAAAAAAAGAATCGACTCTGATTTCTTTCTAATCTTTTCTTCACACATCTACCAAAATAATCTTCCTAAGGTAAAAAAGCAAGGCACGATCATGTCACTCCCCTACTTTAAAAACCTTCATTAGATTTCTATTGCCACTCTGCTAAACCATTAACTTTTTCACCTGATACATAAGACTCCCCACAATCTGTTTCCTAGCTATCTTATTTCATATGCCCTACATTCTAGCCAAAATGAACTGAAAGTTGTTTCCAGACCTGAACATGTAATTTCCTTTTTTTGCATTTGTATAAGTTATATTCCATGACTTATATTGCTGATATCTTCTTTTCATGTTTGTCTAGAGTTAGGATGATGCTAGACACATGGGAGACACTTAGTAAATGTTTATTGATAGATGGAAATTACTTATCTTCCTTTGAGACAAATCTTAGGTTTTACTTCTTCTTTGAAGCCTTCCTGGATTCACTCCCTTCTTTCCCCCTTGTCAAATTTCCTATATCACTGAAATCAAAGGTCCAATACCTCTCCCTATGCTTATCTTCAGGCATACTTAATAAGAAACAAGGTACATTAAAATGAATAAGATGGCAGAGTTGGGAAGACCTGAGTTCAAAATCAACCTTCTTAGTTGTGTCACCTTGGTCAAGATATGTAATCCTGGTCTCACTTTCCTAATCTGTAAAATGGGAATAATAAGAGCATCGATCCAGTGAGATAATAATTGTAAAATTCTTAGCATAATATCTCGCACATAATAAGCACTCTATAAACATTAGCTATTATTATCTGTTTTTGTATCTTCTCTCTCCTCCACCTTTCAAGAGCCTACAAATTCCACCAATGCAAGGTTTTATCTATACTTTGTATCTCCCTAAGAATAATATGGTTATCTGTACACAGTAGATATTTAATAAATGTCTGACATTCAAAGCTGCCTCTGCTCAGACTTTCCAATGTTATCTCTATCTCTCAACATTTCTTAGCATGAATCTGCTATGAATCTCATTTCTTGACTTTCCCTCAAACAAATCTTGTGTTGCCCCATTCCAATATCCTTATTCATTTATACTTTTTACACTTTCAAAATCAGCCTTAAGTAGCACTTCCTTGATGAAAATCCTCAAGTTTACTAATCTCTCCCTCCTCAGAATTCTGTTAAATCTACTGTGTTTATTCCACACTTGGTACTTGGCACAGAATTCCAGGTGCTACTTAACTTTTCACAGGGGCTAGCTTGTGCTTTTTATCTCTGGTCTTTGCCACAGTATTTAATATGTTCCTTTGTATATAGTAGTCTTTCAGAAAGTATTTGCTCTCCAATGTTCCAAAATGTGGAGTAGCTAAGTGACACAGTGGATAGACTTAAAGGCCCAGATGTACAGAAAGACCTGAATTCAAGACACTTAATAGCTGTGTGATCTTGGGCAAGTTACAACTGGAAATTGCAGGGAAGTCTATCAACTGAGGAATGGCTAAACAAGTTGTGGTGTAGGATTGTGATGGAATATTATTGTGCCATAAGAAATGATGAGTTCAATGATCTTACAAAAAGCATGGATTGATTTGTATGAAATAATGAAGAGCAAAATGAACAGAGCCAAGAAAATGTTTTATACAGTACCAGCAATATTGTTTTAAAAAGAACTTTGAGCAACTAAGTAATTTTGACTATAATAAATACTCAAATTAACTACAAAGAAATAAAGATGCCATCTGCATCAAGAGAAAGAACTTATAAATAGAAGTAAATATAGAATGATTTTACAGATGTGTGCATTATATATAAATATATGTGTCTAAGGATAGTAATCTCAAGAGTAGGGAGGGGAGGAGGGAAAAAAGAAAGGAAAAAAAGGAAACGATAACTTTATTATATTCTTAAAAGGCATACCAAGTTGTACATAGTAGATTTGTAGTTTTATGTATGAATATCTTTCCCCCATCTATTTTACCATGTTATAGAAATGCTTGTTTTATTACTTAAGTTCAGAATAAAAAATGAATTGAAAAAACCCTGTTTGTTTCAGTTTCCTCTTCTGTAAAATGGCCTAAGAAAGGAAATGGCAAACCACTTCATTATCTCTGCCAAGAAAACTCTGATGGGATCATGAAGAATCAGGCAAGAATAGCAACAATGAGTAAGATTCTAAACTCAGGTTTAAAAATGGAGCAATATAAGTCAGTGCTGTCTTGAAAGCACTTTAGTACATGGTACTTCAATAAGAGATTTCAAATTGGTTGATTTGACTTTTTCCTCAAATGTTTTTCTGAATGTCAATTTTTGGTGATGAATTTCTGCTACTAATGGTCAGGCAAGTTCAATAGCCCTTGGTAACTGGCAGAGAAGATGCATGTACACTGATAAATGTCTAAGCAATAAGGAGCAAAGAATCAAAATTTTAGGGATAGGAAGGAAGTACTGGCAAAATCATTCTTGTTGTTCAGTCACAGTCCTGACTCTTCATGATCCCATGGACTTTTACTATGGAGTTTTTCTTGGCAAAGATACTGGAGTGGTTCGCCATTTCTTTCTTCAGTGTGGTCCCATTTTACAAATGAAGAACTGAGGCAAATAAGAATTAAGTGACTTGCTCAGGTTCACATAATTAGTGTCTGAAATTGGATTTGAACTCGGATGTTCCTGACTCAAGGCTCTATCCACTTATCACTTAGCTGCCCCAATGGCAATATTGATTAAAAAAAAAAAAAAAAAAAACTACAGAATATTTTATGTTTGTTTTGTTTGATAACTCAGAGATTATCTAATAGAAGGTAGGTCATACAATCCAACCTGCCCATTTTACAGATGTAGTAACCACAGTCCAGAGAGCAGAAGTAACTACCTAGTACAACTATGTAAGGATTGGAATAAAGACCATAATCCAATAATCCTCAACTCTCTGGCCATAGTTTTTTTTTTTCCATTATAGCTTTTCCCATTACATAGCAGTGTCTAAAAATCTAGCAGATTGATTCTGACTTCAGTTCCTTATTGTGGCAGAAGTCCTAGGTGACCTCAGAGTCTGAATCTTAATGAATGTCTCTTTAGGTGGACATGGGGGGCAGGCCATTGAGTCCACTCACTGTAAAGTTATTAAGCTAAAAAACCAGTAATAGGGACACATGACTGATTTGGTAGTTTATTAGAAGGAATGTCAGGATTAATTAGTTCAGTTAGTTCGTGAATACATTAGTAAGTTGTGGGGCTCTAGAGCCTATTAATCTTCTGATGAGCAGGATATAAGTGACTGCTGAGTCCTGAGTGCTTTTGTGTTGTAACTTATGAGCTTTGGAGCCTGATTTTGGAATTCAAAGCTCTTCAAAATAATTGCTTTGAAACACTGGCACTGCTCTTTATTCATGAGAATTTCAAGGTTGTTTGCTTGAAAATTTTTTGGATAAGACCCATTTAGCAAATATAACCCCAGCTTTTTTTTTTAGGTGTAAGATCCAGTGATAAAGTTTTTCCAATGGAGTCTCCTCAGGCAGACTGGGTGTTAGCTCCAGGTCTACAATGTATGTAACCCAAGGTAAATCAGTTCACCTTTCTGTGATTCAGTTTTCCTAACTATAAAATGAGGCATTTGGACTAGATTATCTTTAAATCTCCTCTCAAATTCTAAAACTCCATGAGAAACACTCTAAATAAAGGGTTCTTCGTGCACACGTGTGTGTGTGTGTGTGTGTGTGTGTGTGTGTGTGTGTGTGTGTGTGTGTGTGTAATAAGCTCCTTTGGCAATCTAGTGAGTTCTATCAACAGACTTCTCAGAATAAAGTTTTTAAATAAACAAAATAAAATACATGGGAATATGCAGGAAAGTAATATATTGAAATATGCCATTAAAATATTTTTAAATATAAATCCACAGGCTCCCAAGTTAAGAACACTTGCCCTAAAACACTTTCTAGCTTGTCCTTATTGCTTGGATCTTTATGTTAATCAATTCTTTTTTCTTTTCTTAATTCTGTCATTTTTCACTACAGATATATACCATTTATGCCAAAGCCTGGGCAAGATGAAATTAGTTTAAATTCTTTTGAAGATGGGGGAGTTTGGCCTATACAGAGAGAAGTGATGGATAGTGAGAGTTCAAGCTGGTGACAGAGAAAGATGAGAAGATATTTCTATGTGGTAATGGTTCAGAATGTGAGGAGTAGCTTCTTTTAATTTCACAAAAATCTGAGGTTGAGAGGTGATGTTCTAAGTCCCAAAGAAGAGAAAGGGGAGGGGATCTATTTCTGGTTATAATCCCTCGCCCTATGAAGGACCCCAATCTGTAGAAAGAGTACCATGGGAAGAACTGACTTGGAAGTCTGTCAGGTAAGTCTGGGAGATCATGTACCTAATATGTGCCAGATGCTGTATAAGGTATTGGAAATACAAAGAATGAAACAATCCCTGCTTTTAAGGAATATTTCAATAAGAGAGACTACAAAGTACATATAAGTATATGTGAAACAAATATAAAAAGAATAAAAAATTAAAGAGTATTATATATAAAGAAAATATCACATATAGAGAATGTAAAATATATAAAATATAAAAAGAAAATAATATATAAAGAGAACATAAAATATTAATTAGCTAAATTCAGATAGCTGGGGCAAGACATTAGCAGTTAGATCAGAAAAGGCTTCATGTCAGAGCTAGTATTTGAATTGTGTTTTGAAAGAAAAAAAGGGATTCTATCAGGTGAAAATGAGATGGGGGTAAGGAGAGATAGAGATCAGAGATCAGAGATGGAGTGCTGTGTGTAAAGAACAGATGAGAGATAGCTGGCAGACTGAAAAGTGAAGAAGATACAAAACTGGCTAGAGGTAGAAGATCAGACAATCTGACCTATAAAGGGCATTGCCATTTGGGGATTACCTTGGTTATTCTAATAGAGGATTGTCTAAAATAGGGAATGTCTTTTGGTTCTGCTTTTTCAGGCTCAGTAACCCTGAGGCCACATTACCATGGCACCTTAGACCTCCAAGCAGCGTCCTAAAGCTAGGATGCTGAAAAAGTAATTTTTTCTTGAGCTGTGTGGATAGATTTTTAATATTTAATTAGAGGAACCTTCAGCACAGCAAGAGGGCAGGACTCGTTATTAAATCCCCACTGCTCTTGGCTTTCCTTGCTTGCTGGTGGGATTATTCATTCATCTTCAGTCACACAATTTAATATCACAGTATCTAATGGGGGAGATGTTGATAATTTGTAAAACTGCTCAATGCTTGGGGCCACTTGATGGTTTGTGTCCACACCAGAATGAGCAAGAGAGGGTAGAATCAGATGCTGGAGAAGAAGTCCTATTTAGATTTAGAATTCTATCATCTTAGGGTTGGAAAGGACTTAAAAGGACACACATCCATCTAATTGACGACCCCCTATACACATTAGTGACAAGTGGCCATTTGGTCTCTTCTTGAATACCTCAGATGACATTAATGAGGTGTCTCCTTTCATATTCAGAGGATTTTATTTTCTAAGTTCTTCCTTATGTATCTGGCAGCTAAGTCGTGCAGTGGATAGAGTGCTGGGCAGTTCCTAGAGTCAGGAAGACTCAGCTTCCCAAGTTCAAATCTAGCCTTGGACACTTTCTATCTGTGTGATCCAGGAAAATCACTTAACCCATTTGCCTCAGTTTCCTCAACTATAAAATGAGTAGAAAAAGAAAACGACAAACTACTCCATATCTTTGCCAAGAAAACTCCAAACATGATTGGAATGACTCCAGCATAAAACTTGTAGGCATTGGTTCCCATCTTAGAGGGAGCTTAGAAGGGAAGGGAGCCATCTGGGCCAACCCCCTTCTTTTATAATGGGATAAGGGAGGCCTAGGACAGCCTTTCAGGTATTTGAATACAACAATTATGTTCTCTCTCTAATCCCCAAGTTTTTCTTTATATGTCACAGCTTTAAGTATAATCTCACTCCTCTAGCCTTGATCCAGCTCCAATGTTCTCCCCAGTTGTCATTTGACTGGGACAGCACAAAATGCAGTGGGGACAATTACAGCTGTTGATCTGGACACCACAGTTTTATTAATGAGACTAAGGTCATTAGTAGCTTTTTTGTTGTTGTTATTACATCACACTGTTGACTCATATTGAACTTCTAATCCACTAAAACCCTGAGGTATTTTTCCTATGAACTGCTATCTAACTGTGTTTCCTTCATCCTGTAATTGTTTTAGATTTATTGGGACCTAAAATTGCAGAACTTTACATTCATCCTGATTCTGCTCTTCAGCCTTTTTCTTTATTTCCTTGTTGCCAACAACTTTTTAAACTTCTGCCCAGCTCTCCTGATATATGACTCCTCTATTCCTGGAATGAGTCCATTCCTTCTTCACTCTTTAAAAATTCCTTAATTTGTTCAAAGCTCAACTTATGTGCTTGTTGGTACTTACTTCCTAGTATCCCCTTACCCACCAAATTACCTTGTACTGTTTTTGTTTATACTTGAATGTGTCCATGTTGTCTCCACAGATCGAATGCAATCTCCATTAGGCAGGACCTGTTGAAAGTTTGAGTTTTGTTTTGTGTTTTTGTTGCCCTGCCCTAGTATAGTACCTGACATATTGGTAACACAATATTACTTGGTGATTAAAAAACAGAAATATTTTACTTTTAAAAAATACTTTAACATTCATTTTTAAAACTGTTGAGTTCCAAATTTCAGTTTTTCCCTCATCTATTGAGGCAAACACAAGAGGGGTGTGAGGAGGGAATAAGCATTTATTAAGTTCTTACTATGTGCCAGTTGCTCCCTTAAATGCTTTACAAATTATTCATATGAGTCTGATTCTTCCTAACTTTGTGAATCATATTGTGTACGGGATTTTCTTTAGTGTAGTTTGCCATTTCCTTCTCTAGTAAATTAAGGTAACAGCGTTAAGTGACTCACCCAGGATCACACAGCTAATAAGTCTGAGTCTAGATTTATACTGAAGTTTTCCTGCCTGTAAGTCCTATATTGCTCTATTCATTGAGTCATCTAGCTGCCCACTTTACAAATATCATTTCATTTGACTTGTGCAATAATGTTGGGAAGTGTTATTATTATTCCCATCATAGTAGACTTCTTATAAGGAAATTGTGGGAGACAAGGTTGAGGACCTTGAGAGAGCCTTGAATGGTAGGTAAGGACGTTTGAGTTAAGTCTTATAAGTAATAGAAAATCATTGAAGATTTAAAAATAGATGAGTGATAAATGAAAAGTGATGTCTTTGGAAAACTGTTCTGGTGGCAATATAGAATTGATTGTGTTTGACTGTCTCAGAGATCAGACTATAATTCCACTTTTCTCATGATGATGAGGAGATGAATCAATATTTGTAAAGTGCTTTGAGATCTTAAAAAGAAACTATCCTTAAGGCTGTGTTTTATCATTTTTAAAAATTTGCCTCTGCCTTTTCTTTATAGGGTAATAAAAATGAGCCATCTATGGTTCATTGGAAAACATGTCTCAGGTTTATTAAAAATATATGAATTTTTATTTTAAGACTAGATGGTCATATTATTCAAAATTGGAAGCCAAAATGTACTATCTATTATTAATTTATTTTTAATGGACATCTTTCTTACAGATTAGCATTCCAATTACTTTTGAAAAAGTGGGAGGCAGTGAGAAGAGATTTCCAATTAAAGTTGTCCTGAAGATAAATTGGGGGCTTCAAATGAGAGCACTTCAGCTTTCTTCCAGTCATTGAGCAACAGCATTTTTCATTCTTCTGGATTCAAGCCATTTCCACTTCTCTCCTGGATTCTCCTTGGGAAGTTCTGGCCTTCTTTGTGAATGAACCAAGACCATATCTAAAACAGTTTCCAGCAAAAGTTTGAGGAATATGAAATGACTTTATATGTAACTTCTCTATGACCATGCAAAATTAAATAAAATATAGCCAGCCCTCAGCAAATTCAAGACCTTTCTGTTCTCCCCTTTCTGTTCCCTTTTCCTGCTTAGGGGTGCTCCCTGGAGATAGAAGTTGGAAGTGGGATTACTAAGGATCACAATATTTAAGATTTGAAAGTTTGCTATCTCTGGTGTTCCTTGTAAGAGCTTACCATAACCTCCACAAACATGCCATACTTAGAACAATCAATAAATTTATTTAAATCTTTCTTGAACTTATTTGTACCTTTTAAAGCCACAGGCTCCATGATAATTTTGACACTCCACCCTGCCATGTAGCTAACTTGCTGTACTTCTCAATGTACTTTTATACTTATTGTCTTGTTCAATTTTCCCAACAACTCTGGGAGGTGGGCAGGGTGGAAGTCATTTTGCTTTTAACACCTGGGGAACCTGAAATTCAGAATAATGAAGTGATTTATTAGAGACACAAAGACAGAAGTAACAGAGTAAGGTCTTTCAATTTCAGGTCATGTGTCCTAACACTTTTCTCCTTCTAGAAATTAAATGTCTACTGTAAAGTAAAACTTCCTGAAAGGGTGAGTGGGATTCAGACAGTCTTAAGAAGTAAGAAACTCATAGAAGTGGACACACACACACACACACACACACACACATATATATATATATATATATATATATATATCATGCTTAGAGCACAAAGAATAAATAAATTAGTCTGGCAGAAGAAGGTTTTGTGCAGCAGAGCAATAAGTAGATGACTTTGCTAGCTATTCTCTCCTTTGAAAGGAGTGAATAAGCACTTATTAAACACCTACTAAGTGCCAGGCATTGTGCTAAGTACTTTACAAATATTATTTCATTTGATCCTCACAAAAATCCTGGGAAGTAGATATTATTATCCTGATTTTATAATTGAAGAAAATGAGGCAGACAAACTAAATGATTTGTCCACAGCCACCCAGCTAGGAAATGTCTGAGGTTGAATTCAAATTTAGATCTTCTTGATTTGAGGTCTTGTGTTTTATCCACGATACCTCCAAGATGGTTTGACTCAAGAGTTTAGATTTTTTTTTCTGGTAAGCAATGGGGAGCCACTGCAATTTTTCAGCAGAAGAACAATATGAAAAATTATTTTAAATTTATCTTTTTCAATTTTCCAGCTAAGTCCTCAGATTTAGCATTTTTAGTTTTTTTTTAAAATAAATCCATGATTATCTCATCCATAACTCTTTATGATTCCATATGTTATAAAATCATAGAGCTGGGGGGCAGCTAGGTGGCGCAGTGGATAGAGCACCAGCCCTGAAGTCAGGAGGACCTGAGTTCAAATCTGGTCTCAGACACGTAACAGCTGTGTGACCCTGGGCAAGTAAATTAACCCCAATTGCCTCAGCAAAAAAAAAAAAAAAAAAAAAAATCATAGAGCTGGAGCTAAAAGACACTTTCAGGGGCATTAGGACCAACATCCTTATTTTATAGGGAAGGAAACCAAAGCTGTTAGTTGTTATGACTGGAGTAAAGTTATATAGCTAACAAATGTCTGAGGCAGAAACTGGAATCAAATCTTCCTAACACCAAACCCAGTGCCCCATATAATAACGACCTACACAGGACAAATTGGAGATATTCTCCCAGGGAAAATACTGAGATTAAAGAAGACCGAGGAAGGATTTTTGAAGAAGATGAAGCTTTAACTGAGAAATAAAGGAAGTCAGAGAAGCCAGGAGGCAGAGATAAAGAGGGAGGAGGAGTTCTAAGCAGGAAGGGCAGTGAAAAAAAATTAAAATATATATGTATATATATAATATAACAATATTTTGTTATTGTTTTTCAATTGCTTTTCAGTTGTGTCCTATTCTCTGAGACCCCATTTGGAGTTTTATAGGCAAAGATACTGAAGTGGTTTTCCATTTCCTTCTCCACCTCATTTTACAGATGGGGAAACTGGATTAAGTGATTTGTCCAGGGTCACACAGATAGTAAGTATTTGAGATCAAATTTTAATGCAGGAAGATGAGTTTTCTTGACTTCAGGCAGTGTTCTGTGCACTATGATGCCATCTAGCTGCCTCCATATATGTGTGTGTGTGTACACACATATATGTGTGCATATGTACATATACACTCATATGTATGCATGTATATAAATATGTACATATGTATATACACATACACAGAAGGATTTATGCACCTCTCTATATAGCCAGTTAGGTTTAAGATTTGCAAAACACTGTGTTTTCATTTAATTCTCATAACAACCCTTTGAGATAGGTGCTATTATTATTTCCAGCTTATAGCTGGATGACTTGACCTGGTCAACACAAATATCTGAGGCAGATTGACTCTAAGTACACTGTCCTATGATACTCTACATTCCTTCTCAGACATCTGTTTAGACTGAAGAGACTGAAGATAGCAACCATTTCTGAGACTGCTCTGTACTAACTCCTTGCTCATCAATAAATGAATTCAAGAGATTTCTCCAGCTTCAATGACCCTTGCTTCTTGGCCTAACTTCCCCTTTGTCTGAAAGAACTCTTAATATTTGTAAATAGGAAAAAGTCATGCAGGGAGATGGCCCAGGGGGCAGATACCACCTGGGAACGGTTCTCAGCCTCTATCCTATAAAGCCCCATCAATATTAAAGAAAGCTAGAGCTGAGAAAATGTGGAATGAAAGTTGCTGCTGCTGCTGCTGCTGCTTAATGAATAGTTAGCTGAGCAACAGCACATATATTTAATACCACATACGTTTAATTGCTCCTGGCCCAGGAGTGTGTTGGATGTTTGGGGAGTTTTACTGAGATGGTTCTCAGGGAAAATTGAGGGCATGTATATCAAGCAATTTTTGAATTATATCTCTATTAGCATCTGCAAATGTCTCCCAGGGGAACTAGAGAAAACTCTATTATTTGAGCTGTTTAAAACAGGATTGGAGGAAGCAGTAGTGAAAATCCCTCAGGGAACAATAATTATAAACAGCACTTCCATGTAAACAGGATTTAATGTGTTTTATATATTGAATTCTTGGGAGTGAAAACCTCTGGGCTATCCTGTAAGCAGGGTTCTCATAGGCACCAGACTCTGTCTGGAAGCTTTAGGTTGTTCTCTCCAGGGCCCTGTGTCCACTGCTTATCTGGCCACCATAACTTCTGGTGAATTGTCCCTTCTTCCATGAAGACTCTGAGTTACACATATATGGCCTCTATAGGCCTAATTTGGCCTTACTCACAGAGTGTATGTTTATGAAGACTTAGAAGGACTAGTTTACTAGTCAAGAGATCCAGTTTGTACTCTCAGTTTTGTTGCTAACTAACAAGCTTGTTCAAATCGCTTCTAAATATGGGTTCTCTACAGGAGAAGATAGAGCTTCAGCTCCATCATTTTATATGGGAGGATTCCCCTCGGACCCAGAAAGCTGAGGTAATCTGGGAGGGGCTTTTTGAGAGAATTTTGGCTCCTAGGATGGGTAATTCAAAAGCTTGAAGGCAGAGCCTAATAGCTGGAGAATAACTGTGGAAAATCCTAGAAAAGTTGGTGGCAGGTTTGAGGAAAGGAACTTTAGATTGGTAAAAGATGAAGCCTGAATGCCTGCTGTCTAGAATTTTGGGGCTTTTCTTATTGTTATTCAGATGTTCAATTGTATATAACTTTTCATGACCCCATTTGGGATTTGCCATTTCCTTATCCAGTTCATTTTACAGATGAGGAAACTGAAGCAAATAGGGTTAAATGACTTGTTTCAGTCATA
Source organism: Myrmecobius fasciatus (assembly GCA_023553655.1). Taxonomy (NCBI): domain Eukaryota; kingdom Metazoa; phylum Chordata; class Mammalia; order Dasyuromorphia; family Myrmecobiidae; genus Myrmecobius; species Myrmecobius fasciatus. The sequence goes on along the minus strand of JAJPUD010001405.1, from coordinate 35,507 downwards.
TAGTTAAGTGTCTGAAGTCACATTTGAATTTAGGTCTTCCTGACTCCAGACCCAGCACTGTATCCACTGTGTCCCAAGAATCCAGAAGTTGATTTTAGATAGTGTCTCTGACAGAGACAGAGGTATATTGGTAAATATTTTACAATAATAGGCTTAGGGGGATGGAGTAGAAATGTAAATTTGATGATTTTCTAAATGTAATCTGCATTAATATTTTACCTACCACTTTGTAAAATCTAGATTAGAGTGTCAAACAGCCAAATTATTCCCCTAAAAACTCCTTCTGCACTGATTAAAATGGGATTGGGAATTGTTTACAAAAATAAATTTAAAAAAAAATACAAAGCAACATAGATAATGCCAATTTGTGCAGACTACAAGGATCAGTTTCAACTTGATTTTGATACCATCCTTCTAGACAATCATCAAAACAACAAAACAAAGTGATTTGTCACTTTGCTGATTTCCAAGATGTAAATTCTCAAATTTAATGAGTGGTTCTCTGACCAATTCCAGTTGGCATCTCTGCATCTCTCTGATATGTGATATCATCCTTTTACACATATTTTCCCCAAATCCTCTACCCTTATCTTTTTTTTTTCTATTAGTGATATCATTATTGGCTTGGTTCTCTGATTTGACATGCTGCGGCCAATTTTGACTCCTTTTCTTCTTACTTTCTAACCAAGTCATACATTCTTCCTTCACAATAATGTTTACAATCCTTCCTTCTTTTCCATTCTACTGAGAGGCAATGTGCCAAGAGTGGGAAGTCTGGAGTCACAAAGACCTGGACACACATCCTGTCTTATATACTACCCAGCTGTGGGACAGCTGATCCTACATCTGAAAAAAAAGTCATCTACCTGAGAACCAGTGTGGCTTCAGAAGGGGCTGAAGAACAGTTGTTACGGTGCTTATTTCCTAACAACTCCAGGAGAAATGCCAGGAGCAGAACAGAAATCTGTATGCAACATTTGTAGAACGGACCAAGGCCTTTGAGACTGTCAGTTGTGAAGGTTTGTGGAAAATTATGTCAAAATTTGGTTGCCCAGAGAAGTTCATCAGTACAGTACATCAATTTCGTGATGGCTCTCTTGCCCAGGTTCTGGACAATGGATGATGCTCTCAAGCTTTCCCAGGCACCAATGGAGTGAAACAAGGCTGTGTGCTTGCTTCCATGCTTTTTAACTTAATATTTTCAACAATATTGTCAAACACCTTCAATGAAGATAAACATGGAATCAAAGTCAGCTACTGCACTGATGCTAAATTCTTCAACTTGAAAAGACTACAAGCCAAAATTAAAGTGGAAGAAGTAAAGGGTACATGATTTTTTGTTTGCAGATGACCAATGTAGCCTCTGAAACTGAGATGCAACAAAGTAGGGATTGATCCTCTGCTGAGTGTGCTAATTTGGGCTTAATACTACTGAACTGAAGTTTGTGCTGACTTCATTGCTGAATGCCTGTGAAATCTGGACAGTATGCCAGGGCCATGCCAGGAAAGTGAATCGCTTCCATTGGAATTATCTCAGGAAAATTCTGAAGATCACTTGGCAGGATAAGATACCAGACATTGAGATTCTTTCTTGAGTTAATAAACTGCCAAGCATTCAAGCTCTACTGAAGAAAGCACAACTCTGTTGGGCTGGCCACATTGTTTGAATGTCAAACGTACACTTGCCAAAAAGGTCTTTTTATGGAAAACTCACACAGGGCACGTGCTTACAAGGTGAACAGGAAAAGTGATGCAAGGGCACTCGTAAGGCCTCTCAACTTAGAATTAATTGTATAACATGGAAAACCAGCATGACGTACCCTCAGCAGAGAAGGTGCAAAGCAAAGAGCATTATGAGCAAAGAAACATTAGATTAGCTCAGAAGAAATGTGAAATGCACAAAGTTAGAGAAATCACCTCAAATGTTCATAGGGACTACTTATGTCTAATCTGTGGTAGAACATTTAGAGTTTGTATTTGATGTCATTTTGGTCCTCTTTGAGAATAAACAACAATCATAACCATAAATTCTTAGTACATCACTTAACCTCTCTGAAGTTTAGCTTCCTCATCTCTAACTAGACTAGGTGATTTTTAATGTCCCTCAGAGCTTTAAAATCTTATCATCCTATTAAAATGCTCTTTCTAGTATATTATGCTACATTGCTTTGCATTATCTTTTCATGTGTGTGTGCCTCGTGTTCTTAACTAGATTGTAAATAATCCGAGAAAACAATAATCACTCCCATTTCTATAGCCATTCTAAAACCCAGCTTTTTTAAACTGTGGCTTGTGACTCTATGTGGGGTCTTGTTACTGAATGTGGGGATCACAAAATTATGACTTATTTCAAGCAAATGTTTGATTTTTATGCCCTATTTTATATATCTATGTAACTAGGGTCATGTAAAAATTTCTTGAGGGGGGAAAGCCCTCATTAGTGGAAAAAGTTTAGGAAGCCCTGCTTTAAGATAGTAGTGTCAAATAGGAATGGATTCCTGCAGGTTTCCTACTGACTTAGAAAACCACAAATAGGCATTAACTATATTGTATTTTATTTTTATTTATTTTGTTTAACATTTCCTAATTACATTGTAATCTAGTTTGGCCACACTGGTGAGTTTTACTCTCTTCCTTCACAATAACTATAAGGTAGGACTTAGAGGCTGAGGCTCAGAAAGGCTTGTCTATCACTTGTCAATGATGACATAGTCTCTCATTTTTTCAGGTACCTCACTGGATGCAATGTCTCTGTGTCCCCTATGGTACAGTACCTTGCATCTAATTCTTTCTAAATCAATCAGTAACTGTTTTAAGTCTTTACTAGGACAGATGACCGCATTGACCTGAGTTTGTCCCCTCTTCCAAAACCCACTAAGAATTGTGTGACCAGGGGCACACAGGTGACTTCACTTAGACTCCAAACCTCAGCTTCATCCTTTGTAAGAAGGGGATAATAATGCCTGCTGTAATTACCTCACGGGGTTGTTGTGAGGCTCACATGAGAGAATGTATATAAAATGCTTAGTAAACCTTAAAGCACTGTATGAACATTAACTATCACATTATTATTATTATTATTATTATTATTTGTTAAGGACCATGCTTAAGTGTGAAGGAGCAGGTCAGTTCTCTAGAAAACCCCTGTAGCTGTGAATTATAACACACTTAAAGGAATTGCAAAGCAGCTTGTGAATTGGGAATGAAATAAACTGGAGGAAAGAGGGAAGAGGAGAGAGGTCAGAGAATGCAATGGCCCCTCAGTCTCCTTGTATTGTTATCATCTTCTCACATGAAGGGATCTGTTCTGCTGGACAGAAGTAGATCGCGAGCAGCCACTAGCAGGTGGCTCCCACAGCACCCAGCAGCCACTAGCAAATTGTTCCCATAACAATTATTATTAAAAACAACAGTTGCTTAGAAGTGAGACTTACTTTCTTTCCTCTTTTTCCTCAGAGATAATGAATATCATCTTAGGGTAAGAGATACTTTTAACACTGACTTTTTCAAAGGGAAAGGGATAACTATGTTTTGTAGGAATAAGGCAAAAATCTTTAGTAACATAAGCCCACAGATTCTAATCAGAATGTACAAAAACTCAAGAGATCTCAGAGGGCAGGAGTATAACTTAGTAAATATAGGTAAATAAAACTTGATTTGCCAAACATTTATTAAGTGCCTACTATGAGTTATGTCCTATGCTAGGCTATAAGGATATAAGATGTGATTCCTGCCCTCATGGAGTTTTATAATCATGTAGTGAGGATAAATCCACACACAAAGAACCGGAACTCAAACTCAAATTTGGTAACTGCATAAAGAGAGAGGTACAAAGTGCTAAGGGAGGTACAAGGAAGGATCATGATAATCTTTTGAGCTCTTGGAAAGTCAGTCTGAAAGGTAGCCCACACTAAGATAAAGATTACAGGAACAAGAGTTCCGCATGAAAAAGCCAACTTGGCCCTCTTTAGAAGCTTAGGGACACTGACCCAGATCTTCTTTATTTGGTATATTGTATTGATTCATTACTTACTTGAGCCCATGGATACATGGGAAGAGCCAGATGTTTAAACCAAACTATGAAACACTTTAATCTTATATTATTATATCTCAGAGAATGCTTTGTACTCCATTGATTTAAAAGAAAAAAGCTTGATTTGCAATACAATGAATTCCAATGGAAATTTCTACCCTGGTTTTGTAGTAAATGGAAAGTCACAGGGAACTGTTCTAAATTTTATGTTATTGCTTAGATAAAGCAATTGCTTAATCCATACTTAAAACCCTGAGTGCTTTACTGCATTATAATAGAAAAGAATTTGATTTTTGGACTGAGACAATAATCTTTTTATCATATAAGGCAGTAAACTTCAAACGGATACTTGACCTATAATTAAAGATCATTTTGTTGAAAAACAAATCAAATATTGGTGCATGGGAGGGATTGAAGCATGACTATTTGAGGGGAATTTTTTTAATTAAACAAAAGATAGAGATTATCACAAGATAAGATGAAAAATTTCTTTTATACAAAATTGAAAGGCTTCTGCATGAACAAAATCAATGCAGCTAGAATTAAAAGAGAAACAGTGGGGAAAATTTGTGCTGCAAATATTTCTGAAAAAGTCATACCTAAGATCTATAGGGAATCTATACAAATGTGTAAGAACAAGAGTCATTCCCCAATGGAATACATAGTCAAGGGAATATAAAGGAAGTTTTTGAAAGAAGAAATACACATTTGGAATTATGTGAACTGTGCATATCCTTTGACTCAGCATTGTCTCTACTAGGTCTGTTTCCCAAAGAGATCATAAAAAAGGGAAAATGACCTACATATGCAAAAATGCTTTTAGCAACCCTTTTTTGTAGTGGCAAAGAACTGGAATCTTAGTGATTGTCCATCAGTTGGGAAATGGCTGAATAAGTTATGGCATGTGAATGCTATGGAATATTATTGTTCCATCAAAAACAATCAGCAGGATGATTTCAGAAAGGCCTGGAGAGATGCTACTTGAACTGATAAGTGAAATGGGTAGAAACAAGAGAACATTGTACACCACCACAACGAGATGATGTGATGATGAATGTGGCTCTTTTCAACAATGAGGTGATGCAGGCCAATTCCAACAAGCTTGTGATGGAGAGAGCCATCTCTGCATCCAGAAAGAGGGCTCTGAATATGTTTCAGAACATAATATTTTCACATTTGTTGTGGTTTGTTTGCTTAGTTTTTTTCTATCTCATTTTCCCTCTTTTAATATGATTTTTCTTGTGCAGCATGATAAATGTGGAAATATGTTTAGAATTGCACATGTTTAACTTATATTGGATTACTTGCTGTTTAGGGGAAGGAATTTGGCAGGAGTGGAGGGAGAAAAGTTTTGGAGAGTGGGGTTTTGTAGGGGTGGATAGTGAAAATTATCTTTGCATGTAATTTGAAAATAAAAGGATATTGTTATAAATTTAAAAAGGGGAAAAATACAGGATATAAATTTTTTTGAAAGAACAGCAAAAAACTAAGAATTAGAAAAATACAAATTAAAATAACAGGTTTTATCTCATATCCATCTGAATAGCAAAAATGACAAAAGGCAAAAATGTAAATGTTGAAGGTAATTTCTTGCATTGATGCAGCTATAAATGGATCAAGCCATTTTGAAAAATAGAAATTAAACTAAAAACAGTGACATAGTAATACCACTTAGATATTCACACTAAGGATCTCAAAGACAAAAGAAAATGTGACAAATGTTTTTAAAATATTCATGTTAGAACTTTTAAAAGAGGCAAAGAACCAGAAACAAAGTGAATTCTAATCAATTGTAGCATGGCTAAAAATGTTGTGGCAGATGAAGGGAATGGGATATTATTATGGTTTAAGAAATGACAATCATGAATTTGGAGAAATTACATTAATTGATGCACAATTAAGTAAATAAAAACAAGAGAATATTTAAAGATCATAATCATGTAAAGGAAAGTAATACTCTCAAGATTTCAGAATTCTTATCAAAGGAGGCATACATTTTCTGACATGGCCAATGTGTTGTTTTCTTTTGCATGACTATTCTATTTTGTAAGAAGGAATGACAGCTCTTGGATAGAATGGAATCAGTGGGAAATGACAGGGATTGTTTTTTAATCAAGAAAATGCTTAATAATAGCCGTTATCAAATAGAATTCTTTTAAAGTTTACAAGGCACTTTACATATTATCTCATTTGGTGAAATCATTTACATCATTTACATTTACATCTCCCTTTACATTATTTTTGATGAAATAAATGATGGAGGATGGACAGTATGGTAATTCTGGGAATGAGGATAATCAAATAAAGACAAAGCTCAGGGAGCCTGGTAACTAGTTTTTTTGTTTGTTTGTTTTGTTTTGTTTTGTTTTGAATGATGAGACTCTGACAGTGAGGCTGTGTGTTGAGTGGTAAAGAGGGAGAGGCCAGAGGTCTGGCCAGAACAGAATTGCTAGCAGCAAGGAAAATGATGAGAGGACAAGTCAACAACTAGATTCAGATTTCTGACTGGAAGCTGCGCTCAGTGAAGGAGTCAGAGACAAGCCTTTACTCTATTTCATGAGCTTGCCTGGACTTGACCTTCTTTGATGCTGTATTTGGAACATTTGCTTGTTCCTGGTGGGAGAAGCTAATAAGGATTCTAAATTAAGAATTTTGGCTTTGGGGCAGCTAGGTGGCGCAGTGGATAGAGCACCAACCTTGAAGTCAGGAGGACCTGAGTTCAAATTTGGTCTCAGACACGGAACAGCTGTGTGACCCTGGGCAAGTCACTTAACCCCAATTGCCTCAGGGAAAAAAAAAAGAATTCTGGTTTTAGGGATCAGTGGAAGACTGACTAGGTCTGGGAGGAGCTGCAAGGATTTAGTTTGCATAGCTATTGTTCTTCTTACACTTTTATTTCTCTTGTTCAATGGGGAGGAATAAAGAGATTCTGCAGTTTAGTTGTCATAGTGTGTGGTCCATTATTGTTATGTCTTTGTTATTAGGGCTAATTGAAATACAGTACAAAGGTAGAACTTTGGAGTTTTCCTAGGAGTAGGAGCCACGTCAAGAATTTAATTGCATAAATCTATACAGACCACACCTCTAGATGAAAGAGATGAACATTGCAGCCTACAAGAAGGGGTGGGTTTGTGTTAGCAGCCCTCTGAGGACCACAGAGAGTTTGAATGTTTTTCTTGAGCACTCCTCAGTGTTTGGTCAAACACATAATCACATGGGGAAACATGGCACTTCCCAGTTCGTATTTCTTAATGTTAAACCTGGTTAGGCTCTAATTTGCAGTACTTCCTAGTGGGTTCAACTATGAATATTAAATGAAACCAAGAAAAAGAAAAGGAATTTCAGCTGAGGTAGGGTGAGGCAGCCCCTCAGTTTTATCTTGGTGGTTGATGGTGGTGAATATTTGGACTGGCTTTAAGCATGTGAGCCTCAGCATACATTTTTAAATTATCTTCTGGAAGTCTTTCATCCTCACCATGTACTGCTTCCCTTGGTCATTGCCCAGGCTCCTGGTCATAGTGGTCCAGAGCCTGCCAAAATTCTGTGCCTAAGGTGATTGCCTTGTTCGCTGTATCTAGGAAAGGCTTAGACAAGCAATTAGGGTAGCTATAGCTCATTTTCCTTCCAATCTTGAAGCAACAAAGGTGGAAGCATTATTCTTTTTCTCCAATTATGTCTAGGTGCATTCCTACAATCCTGCTATATATACTTGTAGACTCAGTAACTCATGAATGAAGATGTATTTGAGGAGAGATGAATTTATTATAAGCACATAGACCATGGAAATGAAGATAAGTGAGATAGTGAGAAAGTAAGAATTCTCAGCAGGGCAAGGAACGATTAAAAGCATTCTACTCTGTAGTTGTTCCTTTCTACATTGGTGGCTGGGTGACAAGAGACAATGACATATGTGTAAAGGACACAGAGGCACAAAATCTGTGAATTGAAAATGATTTGAGAGACCATCAAGTCATACCTGAACAGGAGTCCTCTGCACAGCATCCCTAACTATGTAATGAAGGCAGCAGACAATGGTCAAGAAACATCTATTAATCTATAAATATCTGCCAGTCACTGTTTTTGTAAACAAAAAAAGGCAAAAACCAACCAAACAACCAAAAATCACACCCTGTCCATTGTCTTAAGTCCCTCACTGTCGAGTAAGAGAGATAACATGCAGCAACAGTGTGCAAACGATATGTATGCTGTATAGGACAAATTTGAGATATTCTCAGAGGGAAGGCATGAAGATTAAGAAAGACTAGGAAATGTCACTGGATGGCAGAGAATGTGGGGTGGGTTTGAGAGGTGTAAGAAGACTAAAAAGGTAAGAAGATTCAGATTTTATGATTAGGCAGGGCTTTAAAAGCCAAACAAAAGTTTTTATATTTATTCCTGAAAAGGACTACAGAATAGGGAAGGACTAGAGTTCATTATATGGAAGGGCGAGGAGAGGTGATTGGTCAGACTTGTGCTTATAGATAGAGTGCTGGAATATCAATACTAGGTCTGTGTCCCAAAGAGATCATAAAAAATAGAAAATGACCAACATATACAAAAATGTTTATAGCAACTCTCTTTGTGGAGGCAAAGAATTGGAAATGGAGGGGATACCTGGCAAATTGGGAATGATTGAACAAATTATGGTATATAAATGCAATGGAATACTATTATTCTATAAGAACTGATGAGCAAGTAGATTTCAGAAAAACCTGGAAAGACTTACATGAACTGATACTGAGTGAAGTGAGCAGAACCAGGAGAACATTGTTTACATTAACAAGGACATCATACAATGACCAACTTTGATAGACTTTGTTCTTCTCAGCAATACAAAGATCTAAGCCACATTTCTTTTTTTTAATAAAACTTTTTATTTTCAAAAAATTACCTATGTAAAATGCTTTATAAAATTTAAAGTGTTCCATAAAAACTAGCTATTATTACTGTTGTTGTTGATATCATTGCTGAAGGGGAGACCACTATAGCTGCAGTCAGCCCATTCTACTTTTTGGCAGCTTTAAACATTAAATAGATCTTCCTTCCATCCCATTCATTCTTCTAGTTCTGTCCTTTGGGACCAACTGGAATGAACCTAATCCATCTTTCAACATGACAAATTCTTTCAAATACTCGAAAGATTCTTCTTCAGGATATATATTTATGCTATCCTTGCATGGCATGGTAGAAAGCCCCTTCACTATCCTCATCTTATTCTATTTATTATCTACATCATCATTGGAGGATGAGAATGGACTTATGATTTCATTGCTGTAGTAACACCAAAGGAAGCATAAGTTATGTTATTTTTTTTTGGCAAGGCAATTGGGATTAAATGTTTTGCCTAGAGTGACACAGCTATTAAGTATCAAGTGTTTGAGGCTGGATTTGAACTCAGGTCCTCTTGACTCTGGGGCTGGTGCTCTCTCCCCTGTGCTACCTAATTGCCCTAAAGAAATAACTTTTGACCAATGCAGAATGGCATCTGCAATTTATAATCTTGGAAAGTAGCCTGGGAGCACTCCGAGATTAAGTGACTTGACCAGGCTCTCACAACCAGTAAGTGTCAGGTCTTCTTGGCTCTCGAGCTAGCTTTTTATCCTGAGAATATGATGCTACCTATTAAAATGTTTTCTAAAATGTGTCACTAAGGACTGAGCACAATATGTTGGTGGCATTGTAACTATGGAAGAGTTTGGGGAAAGAAAGATCAAGAATAAAGACACGAAGATATCACTGCTGATATCTTTGAAGATTAGGACCAGAATTGTTCACTGTTCTTGTTGTTGAGTTGTTTCTGAAGGGGTGACCCCATTTAAGGGTTTTCTTGGCAGAGATCCTGTAATGGATGCTCATTTGCTTCTCCAGCCCATTTTACAGGTGGGGAAACTGAGGAAAACAGGATTAAGGGACTTGCCCAGGATCACAGATCCAGGAAGTGTCTGAGGCTGGATTTGAACTCAGATCTTCCTGAGGGCAGGCTTAGTGCTTGCTCCACTGTGCCACCCAGCTGTTCCAGAATCAGGTTATTCAAACCAAATTGAATTAAATGAAGTCTGTCTTTGATCCTTCATTTACCCTCTCTCTTCTTGTAGATTCTTTCTGTGCCTTCTTCCTTCTGTCATATTCAGATAGTGCTTTAAGGTTTACTTTACATATGGTTATGCTTATGTTATTCCATTTGACCATCAAGAGAGTTCTGGTGCTAACATAAGCCCCATTTTACAGATTAAGGAAGAGAGGGAGAGAAAGGTCATGTGACTTGTCCAGGGTCACATGACTAGTAAGTGACTGACAAAGGATCTGAATTCAGGCTTTCTTGACTTAAAATCTAGCACTCTACTCAAACATGCGCCCTAACTGGATAAAGAGGCCAAGCTATGGTTCCCCTGTTCACCCTGAACTTTTGCTTCTTCTTGCTCAGGATTTTGTTTTTCTGTTGGATAACTGGCTGGCCCATGTTAATGACTCCACAAGGTTTCAATCATAACCTTTCCTGGATAAAAGCTGCATTTTAATAAGTGTTCTTGTGGTTTTACTGAAAGGAGTGAGTAAGGTCCAGAAGTCTTTTTGGCATGACTAAAGGGGAAGATGAATGGGGGAAGGGTAGCAAAGAATTAGGGAAAGGAAGAGCAAAATCTGAGGGGAGTTTAGATCCAGTTGATCCCATTTCCTGCCTGGACACCTGTGCTCTCATTCCTGCTGATGGGGTGGGAGAGAGGGGAGAGAGGTCACTGACTCCAGTCTGAGACTTAAAAAAAATCTGTCATCTATCTACCCATCTATCTATCTATCTATCTATCTATCTATCTATCTATCTATCTATCCATCCATCTATCCATCCATCCATTCATCCATTCATCCATTCATCATGCATCTATCATCTATTTATCCATCCATCCATCCATCCATCATCCATCTATGATCTATGTATCAATCTATCCATCATTCATCTATCTATCTATCTATCTATCTATCTATCTATCTATCTATCTATC
>JAJPUD010001405.1:0-24466 GCA_023553655.1 Myrmecobius fasciatus | reverse complement strand
TCTCTCTCTCTCTCTCTCTCTCTCTCTCTCTCTCAGAAGGAGCAGCTAGGAAACACAGTAGATTTGAGCACCATTCTTGGAGTAGGAAGACCTAAATTCAGACTCTGAGCTCAGACACTGTGTGACTTTGGAAAAGTCACTTAACCCCGATTGTCTGTCCCCACAAAAAATGTCATGGAGAATGGTTAGGAGCTCAGCTATAAATTCTGCTGAGTCTTTTCCATCTGGAGAACAGGTTTTTGCCTTTATGCCTTTTAGTCCTTAGCATAATCCCTGGCACATAATAAGCACTTAATTAATGCTTGTTAATTGGCAAGTGTTTCATGTATGGAAGTGAGGATAAAACATCAGGGTAGACTCTGGCTGCAGGGACGGTTCAGCATGGGCAGGGAGAGGTAAGGGGCATGGCAGGTGGCTCACAAAGGAGCAGTTCCTGAATAGTGTAACCCAGCCCAAGTATCTTAGGTGAGATTCAACCCTCTGCTTCAGAATGTGCCAGCTGCCATTGCTCTAGCCAGTCACAGCCTTTGCAACTACTGGCTGCTTTGGCTACTATGGCAATGAAGAGGCGATAGCTTTATGAACAGCCCTCTGATGGTAAAGTCTGTGTCTCTCACATGTGAAGACATCAAGAAGAAAAATTAAACTTCCAACCAATTCTCCAGATGTTCTCCCCCTCCAGCTGTTACAATGGTGTGTATGATAGTCAAAATTAAAGGTCAGATTGCCTGAGAATGAAATATGTAATTTAAAATCAAGAAAGTGAGTTTCTTCAACTTCAAAGTAAGATACAAATGTTGACTCTTTCTAGGGACACACTTTTTTTTTGACCTTCAATAGAAATTCAGGTTATTATTATGTCAAAGGGATGACATTGTCCTCCAGTGACTTATTAATGACCTTCTGAACTAAAAGGTCAAAATAAGTCCCTGGTACACAGTGCAGACCACTATGACATAAGAAGCTTCATATTATAGGTATGTTAGTTAAAAATATCATTAAGATATAAAGATATGAAAAAGGATAACCATGAGTATCAGTACATGTCATAATAATAATACCTAGCATTCATTACTGTGTGTTAAATACTGTGGTAACTGCTTTATAAGTGTTATCTTATCTGACCCTCACTTGTAGTAGATACGTTAATTATCCCCATTTTACAGTTTTGGAAACTGAGGCAAATAGAATTTAACTGACTTGCTCAGGTTCACACAACTAATAAGTATCTGAAGCTGGGTATGAATTTGGATTTTCCTGACTCGAGGTCTACAACTCTATCCACAGCATCATCTAGTAGTATGTATCAGTCATTTTTCAGTTGTGTCTTACTCTTTGTGACATCACTTGGGGTTTTCTTGGCAGCTCATTTTACAGATGAGGAAACTGAGGCAAACAGGGTTAACTGACTTGCCCAGGATCACATAAGTAGTAAGTATTTCAAACCAGATTTGAACTCAGGAAGATAAATCTTCCTGAGTCCAAGTGCAAGCAAGCCACCTACCTGTCCACTTAGCAGTATAGTATATTACAAATACAGTTTGGGGGTAGGGGTAAGGTGAAGCTGACTAGAGCAGTTTTATGGTATTGGGTTGCTAATTGAAAAATAAAACATGATTGCATCATCAAGATAAAATACAAATGTATAATTGCCTTGTCTTACCAACACTCCAGCATTGCTTTGGTTAGGAAACCTACAGCAGGATAGCTTTAGCTGAAAACTACAGTAGTAATTAGGTAACCGTGTTCTAAGAAAGCCCCAGATTCTAACTGGGAAATGAAGGTGGAAACGCCTAGTATGCAAATGAGTTCCAGATCAATTCCCAAATCCGTGGGTTCTTATTTTCGTCAGTGAGTTGTTTTTCTGAATAAGTCAGAAAGTGTCTCCCTGAGGATTGGTAGAGTCATCCAGAGTAAGTTCTGAATCATGGTCCCTTTCATACACATGAGGTGAAGCACTGAATCCTGTTCAAAAGCAAACTTAGCAACTGAGGGCAATAAAGGAAGAGATTCATTTCAAAGTTAGAATGGATATTAAAGATCATCTAATCCAACTATTCATTTGGGAAGATATTGCCTGGAGAGCAGGGTGTGATTTGTCCTAAGTCAGAAAGCTTAGTAAGTGGCAAAGCAATTTGGGTCTGAAATCTTGGTCTTTTGACTCTTACACAAACACCTACAAAATTTTTCTTCATAATGGTTTTTCATGTTAGGCTTGTTTATTATGGAAACTTTCCTTATATTTTTCAACAATAGGGCACTAGTTCAGTGGAATCTATACCTTTCCTCACTGGGTCAGTAGTTAGCTAACATGAACTTAAACAACTCCTTTTTTATCTTTGACTGGATCTTTGTTGGTAACTCAGATGAGTGTTTCTGAGAACATTTCTCATTATTCTGTGTCTCTGGGGAAAAATTATTTTTACACATGTAGTGAACCTGCGGTGAGTGATACAATATTCCATTATTTCTCCATAGCTCATTAACATAGGAATCATTCTAGATGCCTAAAAATTTGGCCATCAAAATATATTTACAGAAAATTACACAGCAATGAATTGCCTTTTACCTGGAAAAAAGAAAGGTGCCTGAAAAAGATTTTTATTCCCCTATTCCATTAATTAAGTCTTTCAGCTCAATTGCCCCAGTTTTTCTAAGGCTAAACACCCGGTTTCCCTGGATTTATGGCCATATATCATCTCAATGGATGGGAGGCTAGAATTAGAAATTAGTGGAAGTCAGTCAGGGAGTGTTATATTGGAAGGCAAAGAGGAAAAGATTTTTTTTTAAAAGATTAACTGAAAACATGTATTTTCTAAAAGTTACTGCTCTTGATAGACAATCCTGTCAGAAAGTTGTCACTCATTCAGTGGGTACAATAGTCAATAAATAATCAGATGAGATAATACATAGCAGAACTCTCCCACTCCTGCTCCCTGATCTCTGCCTCCTTATGGAAGAATGGTAGTATTCTAACCTGACATATAGATTGTTTCATCACCACCATCTCTCCTCAGCCCTCCAATTCTCACCCATATTTAACAAGCATTAAAAAGACAGGGGTACATTTTTCTGTGTGCTGGAAAGGAAATACCTCAGTCTTCCCCAAACCCAGGGCACTTACACACACACACACACACACACACACACACACACACACACACACACAGCAAGCAACAACTGAAACCAGATTCACAAAGAAAAAAAACTTATCCGTCTGCTTACCATCGGACCAGTCAATTAGGCCAAGGTAGTGCAAAAGTTTCAAAGAAGAACACACTATCACCACAATCCCTAGTGTCTGAAGTCCCTCTGATTCGCCTTCACTCCACATGCTCACAGATATCCGCTGGCACGAGAACAAAATAACTAGCAAACATCTAAAGCTAGAGAACGATCAGATCAAAGCTCCCTACCCACCAGTCCAATAACTGAATGGCTCGTTTTCCCTTCCTGCCTCTTTCCTCCTCATACTCCCTCTCTCCTCATTTCCCTCCCTCCCTCTCTCTCTCTTCACTCCTCCCTGCTCCCTCTCCCCTTCCTTCTAGCAAGCAATCTCAGCATTTAATAGCAATCTTTGCTTCCCCCCCCCCCTTTTCTTTTCTTTTTTTCCTCAGGGCAGTGCCACTGAAGTTTTGTTTTTGCTTTTCAACAAGCTTCACGAACAACTGCCAAACAGAGATATTTCACACCATTTCTAAACTGGGACTCAGAGCAATTTTCTCATTGTTTGGTCATTTTCAGAGAAATCATATTTGTTGTCAGAACACAAAGATTGCCTGTTCTTGGTCTTTGTGGAGCTGGAGGGATAAAAGGAGCATGTCATGCTTGCTTGTGTCACCTTTCTTCATGACATTTACTGAGCAGATTTTCCAGGTGGAAGTATCCCCTGGTTTGTATGACTCAGTGCATTCTTGGAAACCATATCCCAAGGCAGATTGCTCCAAAAATGAACCAAGCAGCAGCTGGGGCTTTTGTCTGTTGGGATAATTTAGAATTAATATTATTGCCATATTGAAAATGGTGGATTGAGCAGGAGGTCATGGAAAGCCAATTCTAGGTGCTTGTTAGGTAGCATCCAATGAGGGAGGTGATAAGAAGCAAAGATTTGTCTGAGTTTTCAAAACTGGTAAACCAAAGAGTGGATCTGATAATAGAATTTGAGCTCTGGAGCCGGGGGAAAGGGTGCATTTTTATATAATGAAAGTATATGGAGGACCTCTCCCTGAGGGCTGGGAGCATTGTCTCAGTTGTGGCAAAAGATAAGATGGACTCTGCATGGACCCTGATCTAACCTTGGGTAAAACTGAGAAGTAGGGAAGTTGGTCCTCTTCCTCCTTCTTCATATTCTTTGTTCTACTTTAGGGCCCGGGTCTCTTGTGAAAGAATGACAGCCTCATGACTTGAAAGGATATTCACCTAGGTTCAGGACACTTGGGTTCTAGCCACGGTATTGTTACCAATCAGACACGCAACACTTGGGCAAGCCCTTTTACGTCTTGATCTCATGTTCCTCAGTTGTTAAAAGAAGGGTTTAAAATGGGTGATTTCTCTGGTCCCTTAGAAATCTGATTATGATACTAGGTCCCCTCTGTCAGTCTGCTAAGGTGCCATTGATAATATCTTTATCTCTGGGGATGTTTTTAGTTTAAAAGAAAATTCTTCTAGAATTCAGGGTTTAGCTGAAAGCAATGGAACCCTAATGATAGGATTTCAGTGCTAATATATATTAGTGGAAGAATAATTTGAGGCAGGTGGTTTTTCTGGTCCCTCATATCACACTAATTGACTCTGATCATCTGAGATCATCTGAGAGAAGCAATAGGGAGGGATAGAGGGCTCTACTCAGAAATAACAATGATCTGAGTTGATAGGACTATAGGATTTTAGATTTAGAGCCAGGAGGGCCCTTAGAGATCATTTAGTCCAACCCTCTCATTTTACAGGCATGGAAACTGAGGCCAAGAGAAGTAGAATGTAATTTTCAAAGTTTTTAAGCAGCAGAGTTTGGATTTGAATCTAAAATTCTCTGACGAAGGCAGTTTCAAATTCTGCCTCTTGAACTAACTAGTTTTGTGATCTTGGAAAAAAAAATCATTTGATATTTCTGATGTTCCAGCTTCTTCACCTCACAGAGTTGTAGCAAAGATCAGCTAGGAATATATATGCTGTATGGAAATTATTACTATCTGCACAAGCCAGGGCCCACAGACACAAGAACAAGGGACATCCCAACTGAGGAGCTGACCCCAACAGAGTGATGTCATTTTGGTACTCTTTGAGCATGAAGGACAATAAATATGCATGTGTGTGTGTCTATATATGGATATATTTTCTTCAGCTCAGGGTTCTATCTGCTTCCCCTACACTGAAGCACCTGCTAGAATCCTTGTTCTAGAGATGTGATGTTTACATTTTTCCTCTTAAGAGATATTTTCTAAATTTCTGGAATTAGCTCACAAAAAGGAAGCACTGGGTTTGGAGTCAGGAAGACTCACCTTTATAAATTTGGCCTCTTAATAGTTGTATGATCGCAAGAAAGCCATTTAACCTTGTTTGCCTCAGTTTACTCATCTGTAAAATGAGCTGGAAAAAGAAATGGTAAATCACTTCAATATATTTGCCAATAAAACCCCAAATGGGATTAGGAAAAGTCAGATGTGACTGAAACAACAAAATCTTGTGGTTAAAATTTATTCTGATAAGCAATGAGTGCAGAATGAATATCATCTCAAGATAGTTCAATCAAAAAAAATCTTTAAAAAGGAAAAACAAAGCCCTATATTTGGGACTGTGATTGGATTCTCAGTTCTGTACAGGAGGCTATGGCAAGTATTACTACGAGAACTTTCTGGCTATTCTCAAAAACAATATGATAATATTAGGGTAATAATAAAAATGAATACTTGTTGAAATAACAAGCCATTGCCAAATAGATTGTAGTGTCTTTGTCTGCTCTGTTTATTCATTTAAGTGAACTAAGTGGAGCAGAGGAGATAGGGCTGAACTGGGAGTTACTGAGACCTGACTTCAAAATGTGCTTTGCATATTTACAAACTTTATGTGACTTTGGATAAATAGTTTAATTTCATTTTTCTCATCTATAAAGAAGGAAAATAATAGCACACCTCCTTCATAGAGTTTTTGCAAGGCTCAAATGAGATAATAAAATTAATGTACCTTACAAACCTTAAAGCACTATATAAATGTTAGCTATTGCTATTATTATCAATTCAATAATCACTAAAGATTTTATTCCTCATCACATCTTTCTTGGGTATTTCTGGTAAATGTACCACATTCTCAATCTGGCCAATATTGTTTCCTTAGGCATTGGCAGCCTCCTCACAAGCCTTGCCCCAGGAGGCACAAATGGTTTGCAGTTGGAGATTTAGGCAGGTGAATAGTGACTTTGGCCAAACTACAATATGCAGAGGTCACTTTGCATTTATGGACTCTGGAGGCAGAGGGGTGGGTGGGCACTAGACAATGAATGGAGAATTGTGTTTGGATTATCCAGACTGAAAGAGATTGATTCGTTCCCTAAGACAGACACAGAAAAAGCTGTTTTAACAACCAGATGGAGTCTGCAGACATTGGAGGGCAGGGCAGTATCATTCAAAAAATGTGACATTCCTAGAAAGTTTGCATGGTGAATTTAGTTCATTTCTATCTAAATTCTTCACTTTTATGGTTTAATGAGCCATATTTACTTTTGATTACTTCAATGCTTACAACTGATAGACCCCAAGCATGACACAGGACATTTGAGTAATAAAAGCTAGCATTTATATAGTTCTTTAAAGTTTACATGAATAATTCATATCTTTGCTTATAAAGTTATTGTTTTTTTCTTCCCTTATACTAAATTGTCCTTCACTTCTGTTTATTTACATTCCCAATCTGTTGTTCTTTCTTTTGTTTTTTTCAGTGAGACTTGCCATTGCAGATACTAATTTTTCTCTTCTATCCATTATTTTTTTTTACTTTGCAGGCCATAAATTCTACTCTGATTTCTCTTTTGAACCATACAGTAATAGCACATTGTTATTCCATGTTCTCCTTCCATTCCACAGGGTCCTCTGTCTTATCAAATAGTAGATCATTTTCCTTTTTTTTTTTTTTTTTCAGCATTTATCCATGGATGCCTGAACTTGTTTACTGAATCTGGAGGAAATATTTCCTTCTGTTTTTACTGTTTTCCCTCTTGACTTAACTGCTTATTTTCAAGGTCTTGAATTTTCTTCTAAGTTCTCAGATATTTCATTCTTTTTTTTTTCTCCTATTCTCTTCTGATTCTGTCCCCTTCTGCTGTGATTTCCTTTGGAGGCTGGGTTTTAAAATATTTCAGCCTCAGCCCATGCTAGGTAATTCATAGTTCACCAAACTATGACTTTGCCTGAGTGATTTTTGGGTGGTCAGAATTTACCCCAACTGGACATTGTGCTTCAGGTTTAGTGGAAGGCTATATCACCTACTACACAAGTTTTACTGTCCTCATGTCCTATCTCACTCCCTCTGTTCTTAGTTCATTGACCCATAACTCGAAGCTCAGAGAGCTGTTGCAATGGTTATATGGACTATCTATTCAAGAATGGCAGCTCAGAGCTTTGCAACACTGGTTATGGTCTTTATCAGGCTTTTGTCCCTGAGGGGCTGTAGTCATACTAGCCATCAGTCTCCACCAAGGGAAATTCATGTAAGTGAAACTAAGGTCTCTATAGCACTGAAAAAAGACAAAGGGTCCTGAGGTGTGATGGTGTGTTTTCTTGTGATCCTGTGTGGGTTCTTGGATATACTAATGCAGTTTTCTTTCTGGTAGCTTGGGAGGTGAAAGAGGGCTGTGAATAAGCTCAGAATCTGTGAACATCAACTTATGCATTTGGATTTTTTTTCCTTTACCCTCTTTTGAATTCTGGATGTCCTAGACTATGGAGATAAGTGATGTTGCTTTATTTTTGATTCATACTTTCTGTTTTGGAGAGACTTGAGAGGTCATGGGAATGAGAGAAAATATCTAGAACTCCATTTTTTTTTGTTTGTGTGACTTAGATCTTTAAAAAAAAAATATATTTATTTATTTAATATTTTTCCCTAGTTGCATTCAAAACTATTTTTTAACATTAATTTTTAAGATTTTTGAGTTCTAGGTTCTCTCCATTATCCCCATCCACAATTAAGAAACCACATGTGAAGTTATGCAAAACATTTCCATAAAAGTCAAGTTGTGAAAGAAGGGGTATATATGTCTCTCCCTAATGAAAATAAAAATCCTCAAGAAAAGTTAAGTTAAAAATAAAGAGAGAGATACAGAGAGTAAAAGAGAATGCTTCAATCTGTATTCAGACTCAATCAGTTACTTCTCTGGGTATGATAGTATTTTTCATCATAAGTCCCTCAGTAGTCCTTGTACTACTGAGAATAGCAAAATCATTTACAACTAATCATCCCAGAACATTGCTATTACTATTTCACTTTGTTCATGGAGGTCTTTCCAGGTTTTTTTTTTTCCTGAGAGCATCCAGCTCATCATTTCCCAAAGAACAATAATATTCAAATGATAGAGAAACTTGTTTTGAAATTTTTTTTACAATTATTTTGATAATTGTATTTTCCCCCATTTGTTCTTTCTCTTCTTTTACCCTGTTCCTCTTCAAAAGTGTTTTGCTACTGACCACTCTCTCCTCCAATATACTCTCTCTTTTATCACTCTCTCCCCCTTCATATCCCATTGCACTCCTGTTTTTCTTCAGGGCAAGATAGATTTCTATATCCCTATTGAGTATTATTTCCTATTTGAGCTACATCTGATGAGAATAACGTTCACTCACTCCCATTCTTCTCTCCTTCTCCCCCTTCACTATAAAAGCTTTTTCTTGTCTCTTTTATTATGGCAGATAATTTGCATCATTCCACTTCTCCCTTTCCCTTCCCCCCCCCGTACATTTCTCTCTCACCCCTTAATTTCATCATTAAAAAAAGATATTATCCCTTCATATTCAACTCACACCCATGCCTTCTGTTTATAAATACTCCTTTTAACTGCAATAATAATGAAAAAGTTCTAATGAGTTACAAGTATCATCCTTCCATGTAAGAATGAAAACAGATAAACCTTATTAAGTTCCTTATGATATCACTTCTTGATTACCTCTTTATGCTTCTCCAGAGCATGAGGAGTCTAGTATTTGAAAATCAGATTTTCAGCTCTGGTCTTTTTATCACGGATGCTTGAAAAATTCTGTTTCATTGAATGACCACATTTTCCTCTGAAGGACTGTATTCAGTTTTGCTGGGTATGTAATTCTTGGTTGCAATCCTATCTCCATCATTCTCCAGAATATCATATGCCAAGCCCTCTGGGTCTTTAATGTAGGAGCTGTTAAATTTTTTGTTATCCTGACTGTGGTTCCATTATACTCAAATTTTTTCTTTCTGGATAGTTTCAATATTTTCTCCTTGACCTGGGAATTTTGGAATTTGGCTATAAAATTCCTGGGAGGTTTTATTTGGGGATCATCTTTGGGATTGGTGGATTCTTTCCTTTTCTATTTTACCTTCAGGCTCTAGAATCTCAAAACTCAAGTGTTCCTTGATAATTTTTTGAAAGATGATTTTTTTCAGGTAAAACAAAAATTTTAAAATTATAGCTCCTGGATGTATTTTCCAGGTCAGCTGTTTTTCCAATGAGATATTTTCACATTTCCCCCCGATTTTTTCATTTTTTGGTTTTACTTTATTGTATCTTGATTTCTCATAAACTCATTAGCTTCCATTTGCTCAATTTTATTTTTTAAGGAATTATTTTTCTCAGTGAGCTTTTGTACCTCCTTTTTCAATTGGCCAATTTTGCTTTTTTAGATATTCTTCTCTTCATTAGCTTTTTGTATTTTCTTTTACAGCTCTCTCAATTCTTTCCCTAATTTTCTTCTATTTCTCTTACTTGATTTTCAAAGTCCTTTTTGAGCTCTTTCATGGCCTGAGCCCAATTTTTATTTTTCCTTAGAAATTAAGCTTAGGATATAGGAGCTTTGACTTTGTTATCATCTTCTCAGTATGTGGTTTGATCCTCCTCATCATAATACTTTTGAAGGTGGAGAAACTTTTTTTATTTTCTGTTCATTTTTCTAGCCTATTACTCTGCTTTTAACTCTTTGTTAAAGTAGGGATCTATTTCCAGAGTGGAGGGTGCCCTGTCTCAAGCTTCAGGGCTTTTGTGCAATTATTTTCAGAAATTCTTCTAGGAATCTGACCACAGGCACTCTTTTCTGCCCTGGAACTTATAGGTATTCCCCACTTCATTGTAGCCATAAGATCTAGTGTGTTGGCTGGGGCTGGGGCTTTGCTGACCCTGGCTGTGCTGGGACTGCACACCAGACTCACACCTTGTTTCCACAGACCCTCTCCACTGACCTGAGTCCTGGTGTCCTGGACTGAGAAGTCCAGAAGGCTCCAGCATTGCTGCTGATTTAGAAGTCCTGCCTCACTGATGCTGGGGTCTGGGCCAGAGCTGGGGCTGTGCAGGGCCTGTGCTGGGATTGCATGGTGGGTTCTTACTCTGGTTCCACAGACCTTTTCTGCTGACCTTCCAGATCCTCTCTGGTGTCTCTGGCCTGAGAGGTCTGGAAGCCACTAGGACTGGGCAGGTTATGTGTGCCCTGCATTGGGATGTCAGAATTTTTCTGAGTTGCCTTCAGCTGGAAAATGGTCTACTCTATGTTCTGATGTTCTGAAATTTGTTATTTAAAGGAATTTGGAGCAGTTGGGGGAGAGGTTGGTTCCTTTACCATCTTGGCTCTGCCTCATGACGTGTATTACATCACCTTAAACATATTTTTTTCATTTTATCCTCATAACAATCTTGAAAAAAGGTGCTATTATTAACCCCATTTTACAGATGTAGAAAGTAAGGCTAAGCAAAGCTAAGTGTTTTGCTCAGTCGCCCAGCTACTAAGGGTCTGAAGATGGATTTGAACTCAGATCTTCCTGACTCCAAGTCTAATGTTGTCTGTTTATATCCTTTGTTTATCTATTGGGAAATGACTTGTATTCTCATAAATTTGACCCAATTCTTTATTTATTTTAGAAATGAGACCTTTATCAGAAACACTGGCTGTAAAGATTTTCCCCCAGCTTTGTACATCACTTTTAATCTTGTTTCTGTTGGTTTCTGTCTTTTTAATTTAATGTAATCAAAGTTGTTCATTTTGCCTTTCATAATGTTTTCTATTTCTTCTTTGGTCATAAATTCCTCCCTTCTCCAAAGATCTGATAGGCAAATTATCCTTTGTTCTTCTAATTTGTTTATGGTATTATCCTTTATATCCAAATCACATATTCATTTTGATCTTATTTTGGTATGGGGTGACCAGTCCTTTCTTGATCCTTTTCCCAGGTCCTAGAGAATTTTTTCATCTAACTCCTCTCTTATTCACTGTCCTCTGTTCTGCATCCATAGGCTTGGGGTCCTCCATCTGTTATTCAGCTGGAGCCTGGCACAGTCCTTAGGCTATTCACCATCAGTGAGCATATATAATTACCATCCTTTATCCTCAGGTATGGGGCAGCTTTGCAAATGCATTTAGAATTCCTGGCCTGTGCTCATAATTATCCAGAGATTAATGCTCTTTGTTTACAAGTGGATTTTCCAAATAATTCTCCTGCTCATTTAGATGTAACATTCATTTAGATGTGATAGGAAATTAATTTCCCAGGTGATTCTGCCAAAGTTGATATGTATACATACATATGTAAATACATACACATATACATATATTCATACATACACACAAATATATGTATATATTTCACAAAAATTGCTTCTTCAGTTTCTCTAAAAGCTGTGATGAAAATAAAGAGGGGAGGGAACTCTGCAGACCACCACTTGAAAATGCCTAGCTTTGTGAGGAAGCAAATCATTTAGCTGTAGGTTGGTTATATTTTCCAGAGAAAATAATTTCTATTTCATCCCAGCTTCCTGATTTGTTTGGGTAACTCACGTTCATCTGCCCTGACTTGTTCAGAGCATTTTGCAGCATTGCCTGGATTTACAAAGATTATATTTGACAATTATGATAATAATAATAATAGCATATGGAGAGGGGGGAGCCCATGATTCAGGTATTCCCCCTCTATATATTATGCAGCTTATAGACTCTGCTCTCACTATGGGAAGCTTTTCAGTATGCTACTTTTCAGGCTTCCCACTATGGCAGTTACTAGTTCCTTATCCTAACATATCCAGCCCAGGGTAGAAATAGGAAAGCAGACAAGAAAACCAAAGGAAAAAAAATCAACCAATAAGCCTTATGTCATTTTATGAGGATGTGGAAAAAAAACAAAAATAGTCCCTCCTCCCCCCCTGGAACTTGCATTCTATTGAGGGAGAAAACAAGCTAATAAATATATAAAGTATAGAAAGTCAGAGGGAAGTGACTTTAAATAGGAAGGTACTAGCAACTGGAAAACAGTAACATCCTTTTACAGAAGATAGCATTTGAGTCAAGTTTTGAAGGAAACCAGAGGTTCTAAGCGATTGAAACAAGAAGGGAAAGTCTTACAAAGGCATGAAGATGAGAGATGAAGTATCAGGTTCAGGAAAAAAGAAATAGGCTAATATGGCTGGACTGTGGGGTATGTGGAGGGGACCAGAATATAAGAAGACTGTACAGATTGGGAAGGATAGGGATGGTGAAGAATTTTAAATGCTGAAGGACTTTAAGGTAAGAAAGAGACACTGGTGTTTATTGAGAAAGGAGGTAGTAGGATCAGACCGCTACTTTGGAAAAATCTTTTTTGTAGCTGAATGAAGTAAGGGGATACTTAATTCAGGTAGACCAATTAAGAGACTAGTGCTTTATTCTATGAGATAGATAATAAAGAACTGAATTAGGGTGATGGCTGTCTGAGAAGAGAGAATGGGACTTAAGGGAAAATGTGAATGAAGAAATAAGATTTGGCAACTGATTGTATATACTGGGTAAAGGTTATTGAAAAAATAGATGATGGATGATAACGAATGCAAACCTGAGTTAGTTGGGGCAATGATCGTGACTTTCACAGTAAAAGGGAATTTTGGAAAAGAGAGAATTTTGGGGTAAAGATAATGAGTTTTGTTTTGACATGCTAAGTTTGGGATGCCTACGGGCAATAGGACTCAATCTCAAATAGCATATTGACTACAGGGGGGTCTCTCTTTATGGAAGAAATGATGCTGGTCCTGAAAAGCCTGAACATATCAGGGCAGATGAACATGAGTTACCCAAAGGTAAATGCTGAACATTTCTAAACCTTAGGTCTTTCTGTAGTCCTTCATCAACTGTTTAATATGCTTTTACTGGTATTCAGAATCCTGCATCCCTTACTAGAACATAAAATCTTGGATAGCAGAGATTGTTTTATTTTTTGACTTTGTATGTCTTGAGCCTAGCACAGTGCCTGGTATAGAGTAGATAGTTAATAAATGCCTGTTGATATAAATTGATTGGTTTCAGTGAAAGAGCACAAATGAAGTTAGGGGAGCACAGTAGTATATAGTGGAAGGAGAACTTTGAAATCAATCAGAGACTGATTAGAATCTGTGCCCTTGCTTTTACTACCTACATAATTCTGGATAAATCATTTCCCCCCTCTAGGCTCCAATGTCTCTTCCAGCCCTAAACGCTATGACTAGTAGGATAATCTAAGAGTAATTTGCATGACCATCTCCTGGACTTGATTCAGTGATTGATTTTTGCAAGAAGACTGTCATCAGCAATTATATACATACTTGTTTCCATGTTGTAAACTCTTAGCAGAATATAAACATTCTGTGAAGATAGGGCCCCTTTCTTGCTTTGTCTCTCCTTCAGACTCATTAGCCTGGCATCCCAAATTGATGGAGCCATGGCCACTGTCCCATTGGTGCCTGAAGCCTGGCACCTGGAGAGCTGGTACCTACCCAGGCTTCTTAGCTGTTAGAGAGCACTCTAAGGGGGTGATTGCAAGCCCCAAGGACAGACACTGGACTGGACAATGATAATAACAATGCCTTATATTTGTGTAACATATGAATCTTCAGATGACATCCATATTCATTTCTCATTTGACCAACATTTGAGAAAAGCATTGTCCCATCTTGTCTTTAAAATGCTTGAGGCACAGAGTTAAGTGAAGGTCAGGAGCCAAGCTTTTGCTTTTTTATATCCTCAATGCTTATCATAGCAATTGGCATATAGTCAGTGATTAATAAGAGCCTGGTTGATTTGCTGAAGTTATATAATTATGTGGAGGCAAAGTTGGGATGAGAATTTGTATGTGTTCTTTACAGTGGACCCAATGGGCCCACTATGAACATGCCAGGTAAATCACTAACTTCTAGTAAATCAAAGTTATTCCCTGCCAGGATCCCAGTTTCCCATGAGAGGAGGTCTAGCAGAAACCATTATCTTTTCTGAAGAGGCGTAGAATCTTCTTGGTTCCTGTGAAATACCGTGCACCTTCCACTCAAACTCATTACAGCTCTATTCCACTTGTAATCTCCAGGCAATTATTGGGCATTGGTCCTATTCATTACCATCTCTAAGCAAGGTATACTTGAAGGTCAGCAGAAGAAAGAGAAAATCCTTAATGGATTTAGCCCAAAGCTTTTATCTTCCATAATTATGTCTGATTAGAAAATTGCTTGCTCCAAAGAACAGAAACCAGAAGCTTTGTAAATAATGAGAGGGTTCACGTTGCAATTACAATATATTGGAATATTACTGGGTTTGGACAACACTGTCATGCATTTTAAGATTCTCAAAAGAATGACTTTGTTTCCAAGTTCTTGAGGGCTTGGAAAGAGATGGGGGAGTGAGAACTTAGAGAGCTTCCTGCTTCATTCAGGGGAATAACACATGAAAAGAACAGGTCACATTTGTTAGGATAGGTCTGTCTCTAACGCTATTGCCATAATTTCAGGGTGAAATTTTGAGTGCCTGGATCTTTCAGACATGATCTGTTCTTTGTTCCCAAACACTGACTTTCCCAAATTATTGTTGTCAGTGGTTATTGTAATGCAAATATGAGAGTTTTAGGACCAGAGAGGGTAGAGAAGGTAATGTACTATGACAGGGAAGAGTTCATTCAATTATTAGCATATTATTATTAGCATACTAGTTGCATTTCTGGTATCAGCTTTAATCATGTGTTGGTTTGAGTAATCTTATTTTCCTTGAAGTCATTATTAACAAAGTCTTTGAGAAGACTGCAGCTTTTGGGATAAGAACTCACTATTTGACAAAAACTGCTGGGAAAATTGGAAACTAGAGTGGAAGAAATTAGGGCTTGACCCACACCTAATACCACATACCAAGATAAGATCTAAATGGGTTCATGATTTAGACATAAAGAGTGATATTATAAGTAAATTAGAGGAACATAAGATAGTTTAATTCTCAGATCTGTGGAGAAGGAAGGAATTTGTGTCCAAAGAAGATCTGGAACTCTTAACTGAAAACCAGATAGATAATTTTGATTATAATAAGGTAAAAAGTTTCTGTACAAACAAAACTAATGCAGACAAGATTGGGAAGGAAGCAATAAATTGGGAAATCATCTTTACATTTAGGGGTTCTGATAAAGGCCTCATTTCTAAAATATATAGAGAATTGTCTCATATTTATAAGAATTCAAGCCACTCTCCAACTGATAAATGGTCAAAGGATATGAACAGACAATTTTCAGATGATGAAATTAAAACTATTTCTAGTCATATGAAAAGGTGCTCCAAATCACTATTGATCAGAGAAATGCAAATTAAGACAACTCTGAGATACCATTACACACCTGTCAGATTGGCTAAAATGACAGGAAAAGATAATGACGAATGTTGGAGGGGATGTGGGAAAACCGGGACACTAATACATTGTTGATGGAACTGTGAATGGATCCAACCATTCTGGAGAGCAATTTGGAGCTATGCTCAAAAAGTTATCAAACTGTGCATACCCTTTGACCCAGCAATGTTTCTACTGGGCCTATATCCCAAAGAGATCTTAGAGGAGGGAAAGAGACACACATGTGCAAGAATGTTTGTGGCAGCCCTTTTTGTAGTGGCAAGAAACTGGAAATTGAAAGGATGCCCATCAATTGGAGAATGGCTGAATAAATGATGGTATATGAATGTTATGGAATATTATTGCTCTGTGAGAAACGACCAGCAGGAGGATTTCAGAGCGGCCTGGAGGGACTTGCATGAACTGATGCTGAGTGAAGTGAGCAGAACCAGGAGATCATTATACACGGCAACAACAGTACTATATGACAATCAATTCTGATGGACATGGCTCTCTTCAACAATGAAATGTTTCAAACCAGTTCCAATTGTTCAGTGATAAAGAAAGCCATATACACCCAGGGAAGCGTGTGGGATCTGAGTGTGGACCACAACATAGCATTTTCATGCTTTCTGTTGATGTTTGCTTGCATTTTGTTTCTCTTCTCAGGTTTTTTTCTTGTAGATCTGATTTTTCTTGTACAGCAAGATAACTGTATAAATATGTATACATATATTTGATTTGTCACATATTTAACACAATTAACATGTATTAGACTACCTGCCATAGGGAAGTGGGTAGGGAGAAGGAGGGAAAAATTTGTAACAGAAAACTTTGCAAAAGTCAATTTTATCCCTTTGAGGGATAAATGTGTTTACATTTCCATGAATATAATTAAATGATTTTCAGTTTCTTTTCATGGCAGGGGCCCAAACTTAGTGAACATGTCACATACTTATATTTTCTATTGTAATATGCATAGAGACATTCTCTATCTTTAATTCAAACTTTTAAAAGAGAAGCTTTGATTGCAACTGGGGCAGAACTGTTGCTTACTGTAGAAAGTTTCAGGACTTTTGGGCTGGCTAGCACCAAGAAGTAGAGATCAAAATTGAAAGGGAAGAGCTGCTCACCTGAAGGAAGTATAGAAAGTTCTGCATTTAAAAAAATCTCTTGGACATGAGAGATAGAAGAGCAGGTAGGTGGCTCTCCTGAGAAGCTGATAGTAGCAGCATAAAAGGAATAGGAAAGGTCAGCCATCATTAGCTGGCCCCAAGGAATTGGTGTTCTCTAGTTGCAGAGCTGAAACCAGAGGAAAAGCAAATTATGAATCTCTTAAGCCAAATTCTCCATGCCATGATAATAGCATTTAAATTACATCTGTCTCTGACTCTTGTAAAAGAAATAAGGGAATTTTAATATCTGAATATCACTCCCCTGACGGTGTGGAAAATGATATATACAGTTTGTGAATGGTTGCTAAAAAAATTTATGGTATTATTACATTTCTTATTACTTCCTTAATATTTTAATTAAATCCTTTTTATTTTAGATATATGCATCTTCTCTGTAGTCTGAGATAGAAGTGACATTGGTGGGGGTGAGGCTTAGGTCAAGGTTTTGAATAACTGATATCTCAAAATATAACACTGAACCTGGACTATTGCACTATAGGTCCAGGGTTACATAATCACAGTCAAGAAGCTAACAAATGATGACCTTTCACAACAAAATGATGATTGCAATCATTGCTTTTTCTTGCCATGGGCTGAAACATAATGCATCTACTGTCTCTTCAACCCTAAAATTCACCTAAAATTTCCCACCCTTCTACTTTTTCTGAACTTGTTTCCTTATTTGCAGTGACTCCTCTGTTCTTCTCTATACATCTACATCCTAGTAATTTTTCATGGTCTAACTGAAGTTCCATACTTTCTGTTAAACTTCCTATGACCCTTTTCTCTTAGAGGGATTCCTCTTCCTACCTTCAACTCATAACAAAGGGTCAGTGTCATATATTTGACCTTTATAACCTTTATGTCCTTTAACATTTTTTTAGACTGTTCATCTTTAATATTCTTCCTGATACTGCTATTTAACTTTCCATACGCTATCATCCCAATTTTCAAACTATAAGCTACTACTTTCATACTACTCTGTAGGATAAAGGTCTTCCCTTACTCAGTATTATATTTCTTCCTCTGTCCTGCAAGGAACTATCAATAACATTAATCAGCAATCATTTATTAGGTGTCCACTCTTTGTTATATATCGTGCTCACAGATGGGGATAAAAAGACAAAAATTAGATTGTTCCTGCCATCAAAGAACCTACATTCCCTTGTAGGAAAGAACGTGTAGTATATGCAAAATATATGCAAGGCAATTTGGTGAATATTCCTATCTGTTTTCTCTTCCTCTGCCTCCTGATCCTTGGCCACAACCACATGGGACTTCTGTCTTTCAGAGCTTTATAGCCATTCATTCCCATAACAGTAAATAGTGTGACAAATTAATATAAATAGAATGTAATAAGTGTACAAAAGAAGCACAAATAAGGTACAGTGAATGGCCATAAGAGGTAGAGATTATTTTCAGTTAAGTAATCAGAGAAAGTTTCATAGTGGAGGTCACATTTTAGCTGATTTTGGAAGGATTACTGACATTTTAATGGGTGAATATGGAGGGAATAATGGGGGGAAAGAAGGAATAATAAGCATAGAAGCAAGAAAATGCAAGGTTTGGATATAATATTGATGCAGTAGAGTAAATATAATCTACAGCAGTGGTTCTCAAAGTGTGTCCTGGGGACCCCTAAGGGTCCCTGAAATCCCCTCAGGGAATCTGTGAAATAAAAATTATTTTCATAATAATCTCTAAGATGTCATTTGCCTTTTTCACTACCATTCTCTCAGAAAAGTAGAGTTTTCCAGATGCTACAAGATCTGTGAATTAAAGATTTAGAGGCTAACACAAGGAGTGAGTTAATATCTCATCAGCAGAATGTAAGGCTCCTGCCTTACAAATGGATAAATGTATGGATGTGGCTAGATTTTCTAGTTTGCTTGTATTCATCTGGTATCTACACCAACTAATCATTGAAAAAGATGTTCTTTTATATTTATGCTTGGCAATAAGCACAAATGGTGCTGGAATATTCAACGAGTTAAAGAACTTTTTTGAATTCCGTGATTTATCTTAGAACAATTGATGTTACAGCAATAGTAAGGATTCCTGGGAGTATAGCTAAGATGGTGGAATAGAGAGGCATGTAGCAGAGCTCTCTCAACCTTCCTCTAGAAACAACTTTACCATAATATCTCAAATTGGATTCTGGAATGGCAGAGCCAACAAAAGGTCTGAGTGAGACATTCTTCCAGCCCCAAACAACAGATGTCAGAAAGATCTGTGTTATGGGGAGGAGGCTGACCCAAAGTCCATGTGGATAAAACACCAGTGGTGGGTCTAGGTGGTAGTGACAAGAAGTAGCAGCTTAGGAGTTCTCAAGCCAGAGATGGTAAAGGGATCTAGCAACTGGTAAAGAAGATAAGAGGGATCCCTGTGCTAGCACTGGACACAGCCCCAGATGCTGTTTGGCCATTCCAATTGCCTATACTTACTTCTGGATCATGGTTAAATTATGAAGAGAATCACTTTCAGTCATAACAGAGTGGAAACCCTGAAAGGCAGTATCACTTCAGCCCCAAAGGATCTTGAGGAACAATTTCTTTTCTTTTCTTTTATTAAAGCTTTTTATTTGCAAAACATATGCGAGTAATTTTTCAACACTGAGCCTTGCAAAGCTTTCTGTTACAAATTTTTCCCTCCTTCCTCCCATCCCCTCCCCTAGATGGCAGAAAGTGTAATACATGTTAATTATGTTAAAATACATGACAAATTGAATATATGTATACATATTTATACAGTTATCTTGCTGTACAAGAAAAAATCATATCTGTAAGAAAAAAAAACTGAGAAGGAAAACATAATGCAAGCAAACATCAATAGAAAGCGTGAAAATGCTATGTTGTGGTCCACTCTCAGATCCCACAGGCCTCTCCCTGGGTGTAGATGCCTTTCTTCATCATTGAACAAAAAAAGTTATGAAGAGATAATTCTTTAAAAAGAAGAATTGGCCAAATGGAAAAAGAGGTACAAAATCTCACTGAAGAAAATAAATCCTTAAAATAGAATTGGGCAAGTGGAAGCTGCAGCTACCAGCACTGGAGTCAGAAAGACCTAAGTTCAAATCAGGCCTCAGACACTAACTGTGTGACTTTGGGTACTTATCCCTGTTTGCCTCAGGTTCTTCATCTATAAAATGAGCTGAAGAAAGAATTAGTAAACAATTCTAGTATCTTTGCCAAAAAAAAAAAAAAAAAAAAAAAACCGCCAAATGGGTCTTACAGAGAGTGATACATTACTTCAGCAACTCAACAACAATTAAAAAAAGATAGAAATGAAAGACTCTATGAGACATCAAGGAACAATAAAACAAAGTGAAAAGAATGAAAAAAATGTAAGAAAATGTGAAATCTCTCATTAAAAAACACTGACCTGGAAAATAGATCAAGGAGATATAATTTTAAGAATTGCTAGATTTTCTGAAACCATGATCAGAGAAAAAGCCTAGACATCATTTTTTCAAGAAATTATTAAGAAAAACTTTTCTGGTGTTCTAGGACCAGAAGATAAAATAGAAATTGAAAGAATCCACAGAACACCTGAAAGAGATCCTAACATGAAAATTCCAAGGAATATTATATCCAAATTCTAGAGCTCCCACGTCAAAGAAAAAATACTTCAAGCAGCAAGAAAGTAACATTGGAATACTGTGGAGCCATAGTTAGAATCACATAAAATTTATCAATTACTACATTAAAGGGGCAGAGGATTAGGAATATAATGTTCCAGAAGGCAAAAGAGATGGAATTACAATCAAGAATAACCTACACAGCAAAACAGTGTATCCTTCAAAGAAAAAAAAGAATAGATATGTAATAGAATACAGAGGGCTTTTAGGCATTATTGATATAAAGACCAGAGCTGAAATCTGACATTCATATTTGACATTCAGGAGAACCATGAAAAGGTAAATATGAAAGAAAAATTCTAAGGGACTCATTAAGGTTAAACTGTTTACCTCTCTATATGGGAAGATGATAGATACATGCATCTTCTAAGACTTTTATCATCAGTAGGCCAATTAGAAGAGTTCTGTATAGAAAGAGGATGCAAAGTGAATTGATTATGTTGGGATTATGTAATTATGATGATGGATAGGTGGGAAAGAAGAATGTCCTGGGAGAAGGAGAAAGGAAGAGGAAGATTGGGGAAATTTGCTTTACATAAAAGAGATGCAAAAGGAAGGGCTTTTACAATGGGAGAAAATGAAGGGTTAGGACAGCCAAAACTTGAACATCTTTCATATCTAAATTGAGTCAAAAAGGGAATAGACACACACACACACACACACACACACACACACAGACACTCAATTGGTAATAGAAATGTATTTTATCTAACAGGGAAGTAGGAGGGGAAGAAGATAAGAGAAAGGGGGGGGCCAAATAAAGAAAAAGATTTAGTTGGAAGCAAAACAGATTTTAGAGGAGGGATGGGATAAAAAGAGAGAAGAATAAACAGAAGAAAATAAAATGTATGAAAATTCAGTTACTCATCTTAACTGTGAATATGAATGGGATGAACTCATCCATAAAACAGAAGCAGATAGCAAAGTGGATTAAAAAACAGAATCCAACAATATGTTGTTTACAAGAAACATACTTGAAACAGAAAGACACACAAAGTTAAAATAAGGGGTTGACAGAATCTATTATGCTTCAGCTAAATTTTAAAAAGACAGGTATAGCAATTATGATTTCAGACAAAACAAAAATAGATCTATTTAAAAGGAATAAACAGGAAAATGACATATTTCCCAAAAGGAACCACAGAAAATATATAATATCAATATTAAGCATATATGCACTAAATGGCATAGCATCCAAGTTCTTAAAGGAAAAGTTCAATGAATTACAAAATAAATGGACAGTAAAACTATACCAGTGCAGACCTTCACCTTTCCTCTCTTAGAACTAAATAAATGTGGCAATAAATAGAAATAAGAAATAGAAATAAGAAAAGTTAAAGGGATGAACAGAATCTTAGAAATGTTAAATATAAACTTCTGGAGAAAATGAATGGAAATAGAAAATGTAACTTTTACTCAGCTGATTATAACACATTCACAAAAATTAACCACATATAGAAACCTCACAACTAAATACAGAAAAAACAGAACAATTAAATGCAACTTTTCCAACCATAATTCAATAAAATTACATTTAATAAAGAGCCATGGAAGCATATCTTAAAAGTTAGTTGGAAACCAAATAGTGTAATCCTAAAGAATGAGTTGTTCAAAAAACAAATCATAGAAACAGTCAATAATTTCATTAAAGATAATGACAAAATACTAGTAAAAGAGAAAACCATTGGTTAATTCAATTTTAAAAAAAGAAAGATGAAAACTATATTACTAATATCAAAACTTAAAAGGATGAATGCACTACCAATAAAGATGAAATTAAGGCAATTATTAGAAGTTATTACAATTACATGCCAGTAAAACTGATAACCTAAATGAAATGGATGAATCTTTACAAAAATATAAACTGTCAAGACTAATAGAGGAGAAAAGAGAATATTTCAATAACACTGTCTTAGAAAAAAAAATCAGACAAGGCTTCAATGAGAAAAAAATTCCTAAGACCAGATGCATTTACAAGTGTTCTTACCAAGCATTTAAGGAACAATAAGTCCCAATAATATCTAAACTATTATTAAAAACAGGTTAGGAGTCCTACTAAATTCAATTTATGACACAAATACAGTTTTGATACCTAAACCATGGAAAGCAAAAACAGAAAAATAAAACTATAGACCAATATGAATGAGTATCTTAATGAATATCAATGCAAAAATTTTAAGTACAAGCAAGGAGATTACATCAATATATCACAAAGATTATATAGTATAATGAGGTGGGATATATACCATGAATGCAGAACTCATTTAATATTAGGAAAATTAATTAATCATGTTGATAACAAAAAACAACAAAAGTCATATGATTATATTAATAGATGTAAATACCAATTCCTAATAACACACTAGAGTCTTCCTTTTTTCCCTTCCTTTTTTGCAATCAGAACCTTTCTTAAACAGTAAGTAATATCTATCTAAAACCAAGAACAAGAATTATGTGTAATGGGGATAAATTTGAAGCCTTCTTAATAATATCAGGCGGGAGTCAAGGATGTCCATTATTATCACTATTATTCACTATACCACTAGAAATGCTAGCTACAAAAGTAAGACAAGAAAAAAATAATTGAAGGAATAAAAATAGGTAATGAAGAAATAAAACTATTATTCTTTGCATATGATATGATGGTCTATTTAGAGAACTCTAGGGAATTACCTAAAAAACTATTTGAAACAATTCACTTTAGTTAAATTGCAGAATATAAAGTAAACCCATATAAATCACCAATATTTCTATGTATTAGCCACAAAACCTAGAAGACATAGAAAAAGAAATTCCTTTGGAAAATGAGCAGATGCCCATCAGCTGGGGAATGACTAAGTTGTGGTATATGAAAGTAATGAAATATTATTGTTCTGTGAGAAATGATGAGCAGGCTAACTTCAAAAAAGCCTGGAAAGACTTACATGAACTGATGCTGAGTGAAGTGAGCAGAATCAGAAAAACATTGCACACAGCAACATCAAGATTGTGTTGTGATAGGAGTGGAGCCAAGATGGTGGACAGCAGACATGCCTTTAAATGAGTTCCTCCTAGTGTCCCTCAGATCAACACCAGATCAAGCCTCTGAACTGGTCCTGGAGTGACAGAATCCCCAATTATTTGGAGTGTAAAAGATTTCCAGAAGAAGATACTTTAGAAGAAGAAGAAACAGAAAAGATCTGTTTCAATCAGGCAGGGAGAGAGGCAGCCAAGCACAGATGCAGTGCAAGGAGCTGGAGCAAGGAGCCAGGGCTTTGGGGTAACCCACACCAGTACTGGAAGGCTCTTAAGCTACTCTGTCCTGGTTACATTCCAGGGGTCAGCAGATTAGATGTGAGACATCCAAGCAATTGCAAAAGGCAAATAGTGAGCCTCTGAACCTCAGAAAAACACAGGCCCTGACTATGCCTACCAAGTACTTGAAGTCAGTTAGCAGCAGCAGCCCCAGGACAACCTAAAGCAGCTGTCAACCCTTTGTTGTAAGAACAGACCTCAACCTTTAAAAAAACAAGCAAAAAAGTAAAAAGAACTGTGACCACAGGTAGCTTTTATGGAGAAAGAGAACAGATCTCAAACCCTGAGAATTCTAAAAGCAAATCATCTCTAGACGATGCCCCAAAGGCTGACATGAGTTGATCTCCATTTCACAAGGCTCTCTTGGAAGAATTCAAAAAGGATCTCAAAAGAGAGTTAGAAGAAAAATAGAGAAAGGAAATGTGAGCTTTACAAGAAAGTTTAGAAAAGGAAAACCAGAAATTGTCTGAAGAAAACTACTTAAAATAGATTTAATGAAATGAAAAAAGTATATAATTCATTGCAAAATAGATATGAAAAAGAAATTAATTCATCGAAAAAAA
>JAJPUD010001404.1:347086-443002 GCA_023553655.1 Myrmecobius fasciatus | reverse complement strand
GCTTTTGACCAATATCCCAACTTTAAATCATGAGCAAGAAGCAGAAGAGAGCTCTCACCATAGAAAGCTTTTACGGAGAAAAAATAGAACAGTCCCCAGATCCTGACATTATGAAAACAATCCCAGATGAAGCCACAAAGGCAGACTTAAGTTGGTCTCCCTTTCAGAAGGCTTACCTGGATGATTGCATTAAGAATCTCAAAAGAGAGCTAGAAGAAGAATGGGGAAATAAATTGAGATCAGGGCAACAGAAATATCAAAAACTGGAAAATAGGACTGGTGAATTGGAAAAAGAAAACAGTTCACTGAAAAACAAAATTGGTGAATTGGAAAAAATCACCAACTCACTGGAAAATAAAAATGGTGAACTGCAAAACAAAATTGGTGAATTGGAAAAAGACAACAATTCACTGAAAAACAAAATTGGTGAATTGGAAAAAGACAACAATTCACTGAAAAATAAATCTGGCAAAATGGAAAAAGAATGCATTGAATCAAGAAACTATATTGGCCAGCTACAAAAGGAGCTAAAAAAGATAACTGAAGGAAATAATACTTTAAAAATTAAAATTGAACAAATAGAAGTAAATGACTCAATAAGACTTCAAGAATCAAACAAAAACAAAAAAATAAAAAAAATAGAAGAAAATATGAAATATCTCCTATGAAACACAACTGACTTGAAAAACAGATCCAGGAGAGACAATTTAAGGATTATCAGACTCCCTGAAAGCCACGATGAAAAAAAGAACCTGGAGGCTATCTTCCAGGAAATCATGAAAGAGAATTGCCCTGATGTTTTAGAATCAGAAGGCAAAATTGGCATTGAAAGAATTCACCGATCACCTCCAGAAAGAGACCCCAAAATTAAAACCCCAAGGAATATCATGGTCAAATTTCAGGACTATCGCACCAAGGAAAAGATATTGCAAGCAGCTAGAAAGAAACAGTTCAAATACCTAGGAACTGTCATTAGAATTACACAGGATCTGTCAGCTTCCACTTTAAAGGATCAAAGGGCCTGGAATCAGATATTCTGAAAGGCAAAAGAACTTGGATTACAGCCAAGAATAAGTTATCCAGCTAGAATGAGCATCATCCTCCAGGTAAGAAGATGGTCATTCAATGATACAGGAGAATTTCACCTATTTCTAATGAAAAGACCAGATCTGAAAAAAAATTTGACCTCCAAATAGAGAACTCAAGAGAAGCATAAAAAGGTAAAAAGGAAAGAACTCTTGAGAACTATATTTCTACTATAGGTATCCTTAAAGAATGGCAGTATAATTTGATTTTTCTTTGATAATAATGGAAAAGAAATTAGAGGTGGAAGGGATACCATACTGAAAAAGAAAAAGGGGGGAGGGGGGAAAGGAGGCAAAATAAAGTAAAAATAAAGGAGGTATTTTTTTTTTTCATTCGATGCTGTTCCGTTCTAGGTTTCTTGTATTTGAGGGAAAGAAGGGAGAGCGATGAGTATTGTGTAAACCTTACTCTCATTAGATTGGACTCTAAGAGAGTATATCAGACACATTTGGCTTCAAAGAAAGGCCTGACCCTCCTTGTGGGAAGTTAGGAGGGAGGGGAGAAAAGGAAAGGGATAAACTAATAGAAGGATTAGGAGAAAGGTATAAAGGGGAGGGAGGGACTCTAAAGGGAGGAGGATTATTGGTGGGAGGTGGTCATCAAGAGCAAAGTACTGGGGAGGGTGGAAGGGAGAGAGGGGAAAGGGAAGAGAAAATCATAACTCTTTGTAAATAAGATGGCAAGGAATACAGATATAGTTATTTTAACTGTGGATGTGAATGGGATGAACTCTCCCATAAAACGGAAGCAGGTAGCGGACTGGATTAAAAGCCAAAATCCTACAATATGTTGTTTACAAGAAACACATCTAAAGCATAGAGATACATACAGAGTGAAGGTAAGGGGCTGGAGCAGAATCTTCTATGCTTCAGGTGAACAAAGAAAGGCAGGGGTAGCAATCCTTATCTCGGATCAACTTAAAACAAAAGTAGATCTAATTAAAAGAGATAAGGAAGGAAACTATATTTTACTAAAGGGTTCCATAGACAATGAAGCAGTATCAATACTTAACATATATGCACCAAGTGGTATAGCATCCAAATTCCTAGAGGAGAAGTTAAGAGAGATGCAAGGAGAAATAGACAGTAATACTATACTAGTGGGAGATCTCAACCTTGCTCTCTCAGAATTAGATAAATCAAATCACAAAATAAATAAGAAAAAAGTTAGGGAGGTTAACAAAATGTTAGAAAAGTTAGGTATGATAGATCTCTGGAGGAAATTGAATGGTGATAGAAGGAAGTATACTTTTTTCTCAGGGGTTCATGGAACTTCTACAAAAATTGATCATGTGTTAGGGCATAAAAACCTCAAAATCAAATGCAGAAAAGCAGAAATAGTAAATGCATCCTTCTCAGATCATGATGAAATAAAACTCACATGTAATATAAGGCCAGGAGAAAATAGACCACAAAGTAACTGGAAATTAAATAATCTAATCCTGAAAAACGAATGGGTGAAAGAGCAAATTATAGACACAATCGAAAATTTCATCCAGGAGAATGACAACAATGAGACAACATACCAAAATTTGTGGGACACGGCTAAAGCGGTTATAAGGGGTAATTTTATATCTCTAGATGCTTACTTGCGTAAAAGAAAGAGACGATCAATGTGCTGGGATTACAATTAAAAAAGCTAGAAAAAGACAAAATTAAAAACCCTCAATTAAATACCAAATTGGAAATTCTGATAATTAAAGGGGAGATGAATAAAATTGAAAATAAGAAAACTATTGAATTAATAAATAAAAGTAAGAGTTGATTTTATGAAAAAACCAACAAAATACATAAGCCTTTAGTTAATTTGATTAGAAAAAGGAAAGAGGAAAATCAAATTATTAGTCTTAAAAATGATAAGGGAGAACTTTCCTCCAATGAAGAGGAAATTAGAGTAATAATTAGGAGTTTCTTTGCCCAACTTTATGCCAATAAATTTGATAATGTAAATGAAATGGAGGAATATCTACAAAAATATGGATTGCCCAGATTAACAGAAGAGGAAATAAATTATTTAAATAGCCCTATGTCGGAAAAAGAAATAGAACAAGCTATTAACCAACTCCCTAAGAAAAAATCTCCAGTTCCAGATGGATTTACATGTGAATTTTACCAAACATTCAAAGAACAATTAATCCCAATACTATATGAACTATTTGAAAAAATAGGGAAAGAAGGTGTACTACCAAATTCCTTCTGTGACACAGATATGGTGCTGATAGCTAAACCAGGTAGGGAGAAAACTGAGAAAGAAAACTATAGACCCATCTCCCTAATGAATATTGATGCAAAACTTTTAAATAAGATATTAGCAATGAGATTACAGAAAGTCATCCCCAGGATAATACATCATGACCAAGTAGGATTTATACCAGGAATGCAGGGCTGGTTCAATATTAGGAAAACAATTAGCATAATCAATTATATCAATAACCAAATTAATAAAAACCATATGATTGTCTCCATAGATGCAGAAAAAGCTTTTGATAAAATCCAACATCCATTCCTATTAAAAACACTGGAGAGTATAGGAATAAATAGGCTTTTCCTTAAAATGATTAGTAGTATCTACTTAAAACCTTCAGCAAGCATCATATGTAATGGAATCAAACTAGAACCATCCCCAATAAGATCAGGAATGAAACAAGGCTGCCCACTGTCACCATTATTATTTAATATTGTCTTAGAAATGTTAGCTTTGGCAGTAAAAGAAGAAAAAGAGATTAAAGGAATTAGAGTAGGTAATGAGGAAACCAAATTATCACTCTTTGCAGATGACATGATGATATACGTAGAGAACCCTAAAGACTCAACTAAACAACTACTAGAAACAATTCACAACTTTAACAAAGTTGCAGGATACAAAATAAATCCACATAAATCATCAGCATTTTTATATATTACCAATAAAGTTCAGCAGCAAGAGATAAAAAAAGAAATTCCATTCAAAATAACTATTGATAGTATAAAATATTTGGGAATTTATCTGCCAAGAGATAGTAAGGAACTATATGAACTAAACTACAAAACACTTTCCACACAAATCAAATCAGACCTAGTCAATTGGAAAAACTTAAAATGCTCATGGGTAGACCCAGCGAATATAATAAAAATGACAATACTACCCAAACTAATTTACTTATTTAGTGCCATGCCAATCAAACTCCCAAGAAATTATCTTACAGATCTAGAAAAAATAGTAGCAAAGTTCATTTGGAAGAACAAAAGGTCAAGAATTTCAAGGGGATTAATGAAAAAAAAGGCTGACGATGGTGGACTTGCTGTACCAGATCTAAAACTCTATTACAAAGCAGTGGTCATCAAAACCATTTGGTACTGGCTAAGAAATAGAGTAGTCGATCAGTGGAATAGGATAGAATCACAAGACAAACTAGGCAATAACTATAGCAATTTAGTCTTTGATAAACCCAAAGACCCCAGCTTTTGGGATAAGTACTCACTATTTGACAAAAACTTCTGGGAAAATTGGAAACTAGTTTGGAAGAAATTAGGGCTTGACCCACATCTAACACCACATACCAAGATAAGATCTAAATGGGTTCATGATCTGGATATAAAGAGTGATAGTATAAGAAAATTAGAGGAATGTAATATAGTTTACCTCTCAGACCTATGGAGATGGAATAAATTTATGTCCAAAGAAGAACTGGAAGTCTTAATTGAAAACCAGATAGATAACTTTGACTATATTAAGTTAAAAAAATTTTTGTACAAAACAGAATCAATGCAGACAAGATTAGGAGGGAAGCAATAAATTGGGAAATCATCTTTACATTTAAGGGTTCTGATAAAGGTCACATCTCTAAAATATATAGAGAATTGTCTCATATTTATAAAAATTCAAGCCATTCTCCAATCAATAAATGGTCAAAATGAATAGACAATTTTCAGAGGATGAAATTAAAACTATTTATAGTCATATGAAAAGGTGCTCCAAATCACTATTGATCAGAGGAATGCAAATCAAGACAACCCTGAGGTACCACTTCACACCTGTCAGATTGGCTAAAATGACAGGAAAAGTTAATGATGAATGTTGGAGAGGATGTGGGAGGGCTGGGACACTGATGCATTGTTGGTGGAGCTGTGAACGGATACAGCCATTCTGGAGAGCAATTTGGAGCTATGCTCAAAAAGTTATCAAACTATGCATACCCTTTGACCCAGCAGCATTTCCATTGGGCTTATATCCCAAAGAAATCATAAAGGAAGGAAAGGGCACCACATGTGCAAGAATATTTGTGGCAGCACTTTTTGTAGTGGCTAGAAACTGGAAATTGAATAGATGCCCTTCAATTGGAGAATGGCTGAATAAATTATGGTATATGAATATTATGGAATATTATTGTTCTTTAAGAAATGACCAGCAAGATGATTTCAGAGAGGCTTGGAGAGACTTACATGAACTGATGCTGAGTGAAATGAGCAGAACCAGGAGATCATTATACACAGCAACAACAGTAGTATATGACGATCAATTCTGATGGACATGGCTCTCTTCAATAATGAAATGTTTCAAACCACCTCCAATTGTTCACTGAAGAAAGCCATATACACCCAGAGAGAGGGATGCGAAATGTGGACCACAACATAACATTCTCATACTCCTTGATTGATGTTTCCTTACATTGTGTTTCCTTTATCTGATATATCTTTTGTGTAGATAAGATTTTTCTTGCACAACAATGATAAGTTTGGAAATATGTATACATATATTCGATTTGCCAATATTTTAACA
Source organism: Myrmecobius fasciatus (assembly GCA_023553655.1). Lineage (NCBI taxonomy): Eukaryota > Metazoa > Chordata > Mammalia > Dasyuromorphia > Myrmecobiidae > Myrmecobius > Myrmecobius fasciatus. Next base: position 437,158 of record JAJPUD010001404.1, on the reverse strand, counting down.
TAATTAACATGTAGTGGATATCCTGTCATCTAGGGGAGGGGTGGGGAGTTGGGGGGGGGAAATTTGTAACAGAAAGCTATGTAAGGGTTATTGTTGAAGAATTACCCACACATATGTTATGCAAATAAAATAAAAAAAAATTTCATTAAAAAAATGTTTGTGGCAGCCCTTTTTTTTAGTGACAAAAAACTGGAAATTGAGTGGCTACCCAAAAGTTGGAGAATGACTGAACAAGTTATGGTATATGAATATTTATCAAATATTGTTCTCTAAAAAATGATCAGCAGGATGATTTCAGAGATGCCTGAAAAGAATTAAATGAACTGATGCTAAGCAAAATGAGCAGAATCAGGAGATCATTATATGTGGCAACAGGAAGATTATAAATGATCAATTCTGTTGGACGTGGATCTCATCAAACGAGTCTTGTGATGTAGAAATCCATCTGCACCCAGAGAAAAGACACCGGGAACTGAATGTGAAAACAACATAGTATTTTCACTCTTTTTGTTGTGTGCTGGCATTTTGTTATCCTTTTCATTATTTTTTCCTTTTTAATCTGTTTTTTCTTTTGCAGCATGATATTTGTGGAAATATATATAGCAGAATTGTACATGTTTAACATATATTGGATCAATTGCCAATGGGGGGCAATTAAAACAAAATTAGAACACAGGGTTTTGTAGGGGTGAATGTCAAAAATTATCCATGTATATATTTTAAAAATAAAAAGCTTTAATTTAAAAAAAATATCCAACTACAATAGACAAACGGGATCATGCAATTTTGCAAAGTCAGCCACTGGTGCAGTTTGCATGATACCCTGACCTTTAAAATTTGGGTACCTGTTCAACTAGGAGATGGCTATCACTAAAATGTTCTCAGGCATGTACACTGATTTGATTTCCCCATTATTCTGTAAATAGGGAGAAGCTGAAATAGCATTAATTTAATTTCCTCATTGTCTCTTCACTGAAAGCATGTTACCAATCAGTATTATCTTGTACTTAGATGTTTATTCCTGCCTATAAAAGAAGCAGACTATTTGAATTCTTGACCCTGTTGTGCTAAATAAAATCCTTTGAATTTCGAACTTTCTTTTCCTAAATTTGCCTCATTGATCAAGTTTTTATTTAGAGGCTATAAAAAATGAATAGGATTTAGTTGGATAAGGAAAGAAAACAATTTTGGACTTTGGGGAATGGTATGAAGAAAATCTTGAAGTTACAAGACATATCAATAGAAAAGTGAGTAACCTGTTAGTAGAGAATTAATATAAGAAGTTTTTAGAAGACAGATAGATAGATTTGATCCCAATCATAGAAGTTTTGAGATATAAAAATAGATTTTGGAATATCTTTTTAAGGATGTAAAGCCATTAATGGTTTGTGAGCAGAGAAGTAACATCATCATATCAATATTTTAGGAACATTAACAATAATTGGCATTTCCATGGTATTTTAGTTGGCATAGGGATTTGTGAATTATTACTCAATTGAACTTCAAAACAATCTTGTGCAATTATCTGCACATAGCATCAACTTTGTTGTACATATAAGCAAAGTTAGTTCAGAGAGATTCAGAGATTTGTCAATGGTAACACAACAATCGAGGTATTTTTGGTGCCAGTGAAAATTAATCTAGACCCAGGAAAAAAAATGCCTTACATCTTTTTAGGCTTCAAACTTGCTATTCTTTATAGTTGACATTTGATTAACCCTTCTATGTTTTATTTGCTCAGGCTGTACTATAAAACTGTACTGTACTTACTCATCACTAATTGTTTATCAAATTCTTCCTTCAAGGGTCAGATTAAATACCACCTTCTATAAGATGCCAAAATTTAATTCTACCTCTAACCCCCAACTCAAACTAATCTTAAACTTTTTTTCTGCACAAAAAAAAATCTGTTTTATTGAATACAGACTTTTGAAGGGTAGTATCTGGTCATTTTTTGTTGTTGTCCTCCCTGTGCCTTATACTGAGGATGACATACAAAAAAGATTTAACAAATTCTAATACTTTTCTCATTTTCTTGTTTTGTTTTGGGAATTAAGGCATGTAATGAAGTACTTCTGGGTTGGCATTCCGCAAACATATGTTACCTAACTGAGACAGTTGAGCATTTTAAGCAAATCCAACTCCCTTGGGTTTTTATTCCATCTCAGCTCTTCTTTTCCCTAACAGATAATTAATGGAAACTTATGACTGATTCCACAGTAGATACACAAAATTCTTCCTAATACAAAGTAAATTTATAAACAAGTAAGTGCCCAAAGTCATCATCTTGAAACCATCATTAAGGATTTTTAATATTGTACAGGGATTTGACACATTTACCATTTTCTTGAGTAACTAGGTGGCAGAATGATTTAATTCTGGATGGGAAATCAGGAAGACTCATCTTCCTGAATTCATGTCTAGCCTCAGACACTTACTAGCTGTGTGACTCTGGAGAAGTCTCTTCACCCTGTTTGCCTCAGTGTCCTAATCTATAAAATGGCAAACCATTTCAGTATCTTTTCAAGAAAACCCCAAATGGGGGCATTGAGTCAGACATGACTGAACATTAACAACTTGTACAGAACTTCTATAGGGAAGCAAAAAGAGCCCCAACTATGATATCAGAGGACTTAGGTTCCAATCTCAACTCTTCCCCTTATTAGAGGGGATCTTGACCAAGTTCTTTAACTTTTTTTTTTTATTTCAGTTTCTTCAACTGCTGAAATTAAATGTTTTGGTTCCATGACCACTGAGATCAGGATATGACCTTTTCTTACTAGACTTGTATTCCTCTGAATATGGTGAAACAGACTGCAGAAAATCAGGTGCTTGTAAACATCTTTATACAATAGAATCCATTTAGATCTGAAAAGGTCTTTACAGAAAATCCAACCTATCGTCTCATTTCCCAGATAAAAAATCTGAGGAGTACAGATGTATAGTTTCTACCAAAACATCACATCAAGCAAGAGAACTAGATTTCCAACCTAGTTCCTAGTTCCCAGTTAGAATGTGGAAGAACAACAGATTCTTTGCATTTTCTTTTATTTTTCAGCAATTTTTCAGTCATACCTAACTCTTCATGACTTCACTTGTAGTTTTCTTGGCAAAGATATTGGAGTAACTTGCCATTTCCTTTTCCCATTCATTTTACAGATGAGGAACTTGAGGCAAACAGGGTTAAGTGATTTGCTCAGGATTACATAACTAGTATCTACAGTCAAATTTGAACTCAGAAACTCTTTCCAATTTCAAGCTCAGCACACTAATCATTCTACAGCCTAGCTGCCATCATTGCTTTTTTTTCTACCATACCATACAGAGGAAAAAATTAGAAGAGGAAAGCAGAAGAGCTAATGTAAAATAATCTAAATTCATAAGCATTTCAAAAACAAAGGATCTAAGGAAATCTAGCAGAAAAAAAATAAAGAATTATAGAATCTTACAACTGGAGGGACAAGAAATGTCTTCTACTTTTCACTTCCATTCCCATCTGTTTAAGTCCTGTTTGGTTATTCATTCTCTGCTTACATATCTCCTCATGTTGACATTAACTTAATACTTTTAGTTTCATTGTTCAATAATTATAGTTGTTAAACAAAAAGTTTTCCATGGAGCCAATATTATCTTCTTTGTAATTTGCAAACTACTCATACTAGATCTGCTTCCTGAAAGAAGTCAGAACAACAATGGTATCTCTTCTACTGGCATTACTAACAATGATAATTAACAGAAGCCCACAATTTTTTTTAGCACTTTTAAGATTTATATATTCTTTCTCCATAACAAGCCTGAGAGATCAAAGGCTCCAGAATTATTATGCCAATTTTACAGATAAAGGAAATGAGGAACGGGGAAGTTAAAAGACTTCTGGATTGGTCAAATGCCTTGTGAGTGGCAAAGTCAGGATAAAGTAAGAAATAGAATAACACTGTCAAGTCCCACATTGCTTCCCTGTTAAAGGACCTATTCTATCTTCACAAGGAATCTCCTTCTTGAATTTTAAAAGGAAATTTAGTGAAACTAGTTGCCAGGACCACCTGCTTTACTCTGTTTCTTGTGATCCAGTTTTGGCACATCCAGCATCCTGGCCCAAGACTTCCTTATCCTATGCTTTGTCAATGTTTCCCAGCTGATTAGACTGGTTTCCTTCTCTACTGAGCTCTATTTTTTCCCAAGCTCTTCTGCTCCTTGATTCTCTCAAATAGTATGTTCACTTTCTCATTCCTCTGGATATTATTCTCACTGTGACTTACATAAAACATTTGTAGATATGATCTCCTTCCATGTTCTGAGCCAAATGTGTTTGCCATCTTGTGTTCTAATAGCTGCTTCTGAGTTTTACAATCACCATCCCTGCACCTGTTCTTAGCTCTCTGCTGCTTGCTAGGAGGCAGGTTGATTCATTGTATGTTGGAAACAGGTGCTTATGACCAACATTTTGAATCTTAAACTTTCAACTTCTGGTGGATAAAATGATTTTGTGATTTACCTAAAATCTAGAGGAAAAATTCAGATTCAAACTCAGGTATGGTCATACTAGATCAAGTACCAGGAATAATTTCAAAATATCAAAGGAGACATATTGGATTCAGTTGCCCAATGAAATATACATATAATTTATTTTTAATAGAGTGTTTTTGTTGTTAGCTGTAGGAGTAATGGTAAGATTTTTTTTTTAATTTCAGTTTTGTTTTTGTTAAGGGAATAGAGTTGGACAGAGAAAGGGTTTAGCAATAGGATTTTGCAAAAAAAAAGGGGGGGGGGAGAAAGAGAATCATTCAAGCATTTTTAATGCACAGAAGAGAACAGAAGAAAAATCAAAAGGAATGATAGACAAAGACAGCTTTAAAATTTATATGTCGAATTTATTATATTCTTTAAAAGAATATCAAGAGGCAGTAGTTGGTGCAGTGGATAGAACACCAGCTCTGAGTCCAAATGTGACTTCAGACACTTAATATGAATTAGCTGTGTGACCCTAGGCAAGTCACTTCACCCCAATTGTCTCAGGAAAAAAAAAAAGAATATCAAGCACACTTTAGACGCATTTGCAGTTTTATGTACAATCATCTCTTTTTCTTTTACTGTACTTATAGACGTTCATATTCTACTTGGTGTTTGATAGGATAAAAGAAACAGAAAAAAAGAAGAGAAACAAAGGAACAAAGGAAGGAATGAAAGAAAGGAGAGACAGGGAGGAAGGAAAAAGGAAAGAACAAAAGAATGAAACTACTGATGTTTGCTATAAGAAGAGAATATTTTCTGGAAATTACAAACTCTAGTGGGGCTATCTTTTCAATCACTGTACAACTACTAACTACAAAAAAAAAAAGAAAAGAAACACAGTGTTCTTTTTAATATACTATAGAGATGTCTCCATTCTTTTCAGTTTTTTTATGACAAAGTTGATAGTTCTTAGAATTAATTGAATAGAGTCATAATATAAACAAGGAGATGAAAAATGAACATTTTCCAGAGTCATTTGAAATCTCCCATAGATGTTATTTTCAGTCAATGATTATGCCTTCATTAACTTGAAATATAAATGAATGACCAATTTCTCCTTTATAAGTATGTGTTGTCTCTCCCATTTGAATGTAAGCTCATGAGGACAGAAACTGTTTCCTTTTTGTCCCTTTCTATCTCCAGTGCTTACCACAGTGACTGGTAAATAATATTTTATAAATGCTTATTGATTTATGGATTATCCCTTACAATTGCACAAACAATCCCTTCAAAGCACAAACATAATCACATTAGCAATTACATAGTGACTGAAAATATAGTCCCACCAGAATTTGTAATTTCCACAAAAATGTTCCCTTCTTATGGCAAGCATTAGCCTGGTTTTTCTTCCATCAGTCCCATAAACTTATGTGATTGAAAAAACAAAGAACATAGTGAGTGAAAAAAAAATAATATCCAATATAACTTTAAATGTTGTTGATGGCTCCTAATGAAAATATTAGATAATAAACCCTGACCATTGAGGTTACCTATGGTCTAATGAGGCTTCTCTTGTGGGTGTTGGCTTTTGGTGTTATCCTCAAATAGGCTGCAAAGGAAATAGGAACTTTTCAAATTGCACAGATGTCCCAGCCTGGTAAATTAATTATTGAACAGTCACTACCCAGTGCTGTTGACATGTGTGTAGTTTGACAAGTCTGCTATAACTTTCAACCCTTCTAGGAAACTAATTCTATAAGGGAATTGCTTGTGATAGAAGTGAGGGGTGGATTCAGCCAGGTGACAGCCATGTCACAGCAATCAATATAAGAACTAAAAAAATCAAATATTAATGAAAGATGGATTTGGCTGTGACCAGTATTAGTAGTTTTTTTTTTTTTTTTTTTTTTTTCAAACTGCCATTTTACTCCTACTGTCCGCTTTCCAATCAGGGCTGAGCATTAGCTTGGGGATACTAAACTCAAGGTGACATTTCTCATTTCAATTATTTCCTGAAATGCCATTCTCCTCCTCCTCCCCTCTTGTCAAGAAACTCAGGCAACATAATAAAATACTCTATCAAATATGGAATTGGGGCTTGAGTAAAGAGCCTTGTTGATCTTTCTGAATGCAGAACACAACACATCCTAATTTGAAAAGCCAGCAGGAGACGGTGGGGGGATATCAGCCTATGCAAAAACATCATCAGGATAATTTAACCTAAAAAGTGTAGGCACTTTTATTAAACAAAATTAGCTGCTAATTATTTTCATGTAGGCAGCTCTTGACATAAAAATTATCACAGTCTGGTTATTGGTATGACACCCTTGTTCTCCAAGGTATTTGTGGTCATTTACCAAGTACATTTACTCCAATTGGTAAGAATCCAGCATTTGATTGCCTATTTCACAAAATAACAAAACCATGCAAGAAGGACTGGGGAAAGTATAGGAAGTGATTGTTTAAGATTGTGTAAGCAAAACAACCAGTTGATTAGCTCGTGGATGGACATGATCATTCTTTGTTGAACAACTGGATCAATTTTCCAGTTGGATTGCTTTGGTTAATTCCATCAAGAAACTAATTCTGAATATTTGCAACCTGTCCCATAGAGTCTTTGATGTATCACTGTTATTCTTGTATGGGACAATTCCAAAGACTAGTAAAACTCATACTTTTAGTAATCTTGGTAAGCATGAGATTCCTTGGGTTCACATTATTCAATGGAAAATCAAGGAAAGTTTTATTTTATCCTAATGTTTGACAATTTATAAAATGATCTGATTAATTATGGTATCTTTTACAAAGATTTAAGAAGATTGTGTTGTTGGTCCTAATCTATACCATCATTTGTTTCACAACCAGGGAGTTGAGGGTATTATAACAAGTACAAGGGCAACATTACAATAGATGGAAGGTTCTGATAGTCAGAGAATAGCATATTTCTTTGAACTTCAGAAGATGATTCTTGAGAAGATAGCCAGCTTTTTATCAAAAAGCCAATTTATGCTTTTAAACTCTTGAGATAAAAATTATTGTCTCTCATGATGTGTAGTGTGTACAGTCTTTCCATAACATTCATTTGAAGCAGCCAAAGCCTTTATTTTGATAGAAAAGGGGGCATTTTAAAGTTATCATTTTGCCCCTGTCTTGCATTTTATACCAAATGCCGGTGGCCAATATTGTAATTGCTTTAAATTTTATTCCACACTAATTTCTCTGTTAAATGTTTTGGAGATTCAATTTACTTGATTGGACTTCTTATCTCTTTAGCCTCAGTACGTGGAAACTTCAATGACAGTTTATGTCCCTTTTGTTTTATTTTCATTTTTAAATTTTCATTAATGTTTACAGGCTCTTTAAAAAAAGTCTCAAGAGGCCAAACCTTTTCCCAAAATATAAATTGAAACACTTACTCCCAACTGATTTGTAACGTGTGTTCTAGGATTCAGGGAATTGTCTGGCTTTAAAGCCAGGAAAACCTCAGTTCAAGTCTTGCTTGTGATATATACAGATTGCGTGACCCTTAGCAAAGCACTTCGTTAATTCAGTATCTCAGACAACTTTCTAAGGCTGTAAGTTGTAGTGAGGGGGCTAATCTGTGTTAGGCATTCTCTATACCAATAAAGTCCCATATCCAGTCCAATCCCATAACCACAAAAGGATAAGGGCCTAAGAGCCTTTGTCATTTACTACTCCTCTGTAGTTATAATCCCTTTATTCCTTAGAATTGAGATGTAAGAGAACAAATTGATGGTTCCAGTTCCTCAAATGTGATCATATAAAATCCAGATACTTGTAACCAAAGTGCCTTTGGGGCTTAATTCTTTCATTTTATTTTCTTTGATAGATTTTGACTAGGACTTCTTGTACTGGTAGACAGTATTACTTTAAGTATAATTAAAGAATTGAGCATGTAGAATTGCTTTAAAAAGATGAATTTGATCATTTACAATGTGTTGCATTCTGGCTCTTCAGTGGATCAATCACTGTTGTTATTCCCTGTAATGCTACAGGAGCATAAGTCATACATATCTTCTTAGTTAATGTGACTTTTGTCCATTTACATCCCTAAGGGCTTCAAGGCACTTATGATGGAACTCTTGATATTTTCTAGGTATCTTGGAATACTTATGGCATTCCTTTTTGGAATTGGTTATACCCATTGTTTATTTCTTGGACTCATTATTAAATAGAAGTCCTGTTATATTCACATGTGTATTGTGTACATATATGTACACACATATATAAATACACATATGATGATATCTTTCACAATACTTCTTCAAAATTGTTTTTGGTCTTATGACTATTATCCTTTATTACTATCTCCATTATCCTTTGAGTAACCTCTGACTTCATTTCTTTATGACACTTTTGATTTCCCTCTTAACTTTCTGAATATTCTTCACTGATCCCATTCTTTAGATCATCAGGTATGTCTTGACCCCTAATTAGGCAGAACTTTAGAATTCTGTCCTAGGTATCCTCTCTTTCCAGGACATTCTCTATTTCATTATGTCATCAGGTCCCAGAGCTCCCATGGGTTGACAATAAAGATTTATTCACAAATCTATTTTTCTATCCCTCATTACTCCCCTAACATCATACCTATATCAGTATCTATTCTTCAACCTCTCTGCCAACAACATGTTCTGAGCAACTGCCACCAATATGCAATAAGCTCAAGGTCCTGGGACTGGCTGCATCCCATAGACCACCCATCATACTTCCAGACTAGCTCTCACAGTCATTATCTAGGGAAGCATCTTCTGCAGAGAAGAAGCTACCATTTCCACCAACTGTTAACCAATTGGTACACACAGGGTAGACAAATGAGTCCAAATAAAGTAGAAACATGTCCTGGGGGAGAAACAAATTGTAGCAAATATTAGACAAGTAAAACCACCCTTATTATCTTAATCTCTATATTCCTCAGACCTGAATCCAAAAGCCTTGGGAATTATAATGCTTTCTAAACCAATGTCCACAGTTACAATTCTGGGAAGCAACTTCTGTAGATGTACCATGTGGCAATTCTGAATGCCCAGAAAGAAAATTTCTTGCCACTGAAGATTTTGGCATTACCAAAAGGTTCAATATCAGAAATGAATATTATTTCATCAGTCAAAATGACATTAGAAAAGAAGCATTAATATCTGCTATGGTACTGTACCCTAATAATGAGGAAGAATGGAAGGGAAGGAGAAGGGAGTTGAGAGAATAAGCATTTATTAGGCACCAAATATGTGCCAGTACTCTGTATGCTCTTATAATAATTAATTCATTTTCTCCATGGGAACTTTCCAGATGATATATACTTGGAATTTTTTGTATGCATTGTGTTCTTCATTACAGTGTGAGCTTCTTGAGGGCAGGAACTATACTGAAACTTTGCTTAATTTGTTTTCATCATAATTGTCTCTTTATATATGGATTCAGTCTATGATTTGGTAATTTGTGTATGACCATACAAAATGTGTCACCTATCATAAGCCACAATTATATCATAAATGTTTCCTTTGTAGCATTAGGGAATTTCTTTTGTTCTTTTCAGACTTTTTTGGGGGGTCAGATCTTTGTTTTTTGTTGTTGTGTTTTGCTCATTTTTTTTTGTTTTCCAGACTTTCTTATTTTTTAAAAATCTGAGCTCTGCTTCCAAGATGGAAAAAATGTTGTCTCATTGTTCTTGTACCAATGGCTATAAGCTCTGGCTGTTTACCTAGTGCTGCACTGATGTTGACCCATGGGGGACCCATGTCTGGGGCTGCACTGATGAGATGGGGTAAGGGTGGTTGACATTGGTAAAGGCTATAGGGTCTTGCCAGCTTACCTGATGCTGAACTGGTGTCCTAGTGGTAGTGTCTGATTTATCCTGATTCTGGTTGGGATGGTTCTTCATTTCCCTGGGGCTACCCTGAAGCATGTGGTCATCTACCACTGGAGGCTGCCTGTTTACCAAGTGGTATTCTGAAGCTTGGTGGGTTTGTGCTGGTGGCTGCCTGTTTGCTTAAGCACTAGTAGAGCTGGCATCTAACTGTTTGCCTGGAGCTGTGCTAAAGCTCATGGAGGTCTGGCCAATGAAGGATGCTTATTTGCCCAGGGCTACACTGAAGTAGATAGTGATTGCCTGAGCTGGAGTGAGCAGTCTCCCTTGGTTATGCTAAGGCATGAAAGGAGTCCTGCTGATGATGTTAGCTTAGTGTACCATACCAGGGCTCAGGATCTCCTGTTGGTTTATTGAGGTAGGTAAGGCTTGCTGCCAGTTCGATGCAAAACTTCCTGACCTGGACTATGCTCCCCTCTTTCCCTGAATGAGATAGACCCCTTCTGCCAATCTTCCAAATTGTTTGGGTTATAAGATTGTTTCACCTTATCTTCTTGCTGATTCTTCTGCTCCAGGATCCATGTTGAGGTGTTATTTTATGGTTGCCTGGAGGTGAACATGGGAGAATTGAAGTGATTCACTGCTTACTTCACGATCTTGGCACCCAGAAATCCAATTAACATTTCTAAAACTAAATCTTCAGCCCTGATTCTTTCCACAAGTTCCATGCACACATTTCCAAATAATGGTTGGATATTTTTATTTGGTTATCCATCAAATTCCACAAGTTTGAAAACAAATTCATCATCTTCCCTTGGCCTAGAAACAAAATACTACTCCCCTTTTTATTATTTTCAATTGTCCTAATAGCATCATAGTCTTGAAAGCTTAGAATTTTTTGACTCTTCCGTATTCCCTTTAATTTCCTGAAATTTATGAGTGAGAAAACAGAAAGGGAGTAAGAATTACAAGGAAATCTCAAGATGGGGTGGAAGGGAATGGCTAAAAATGAAAGTTAGGGTTCCCATCCCCTTTATACCATGGAAACATTCATCCCCAACAGAAAGGAAAGAATCAAAGTATAATATCCTTATGGTTTATAAGCATTAGTTCTACTGGGAGGAAAATGAACAATCTCCCTCTAGCTAAGCTATTTGAGAGCTGTGATAATTTGAACTCAGATACCTCTCATCTGCACATCCACTCCCATCACCATCTCTCCATGAAATTTATCAGAATCTATGTTCTTTTCTAATTAAATGTATTTCTTATTGCCTTTATTTAATTTACCTTTAAAAAATAAAATAAGTTCAGCACTGCCTTTAGTTAAACTCTTAGGAAACCTATAGTTGAATAGGTCTTTTTCTGCACTTTGAAGAAGGCCAGAGCAATGAGCTTATTTGTCAAATGAATAGCACATGTCTTTTCAGCCTTCATCAAAATCCAAGTCACATTTTCTGTGTCACTTTCTATATATCAAGGTAGTTTCCCTTTCCAAACAGAAGACATGGGAAAGGGGAGATTCTCAGTCCTGAACAGGAAACCAAGAGGGTAATCAAGAAATCAAATATGCACATGGAATGGAGACTCAGAGTACAGCAAGTTCAATGTGGCAGATAATTTGCTTCCCACACTCTGCTTTACTGACTGCACAATAAAATACATTTCAATCTGAATTGCCTTCTAACTCCAATCAGCTTTAATTTAATAATACATATTCAGCAGAAGTAAACATTGCAGATGACAGGGAAAGGAGGATATCTGTACCTGTATTTATACTGATATGAGTCCCTAAATATAGTCTTTACCAGTGATTGGAAGAGAAATGAGAAATGATGCTCCCCCACCCAAGATAGTCCTCACATAAAATATTTTCCCACTTTTGGCCAATTTTCATAACACTGCAACCTAGAAAACTAGAATCTCTCTTTTTTTTCTTTCTTAAATATAAGCCTTATTAAAGTATTTTTTGGTACTCTCCTCAAATCAGTCTTTCCTGACAATGAAAAACAATTCAGCTTCAAAAACAAATATGTCGTTGAGTCAGTCAATAAGTATTTATTCAGCAACTAGATTAATTACTGAAGACACAAAAAAGAGGTAAAACTTCTGCCCTCCCTGAACTCACAATCTTTTTTTTCTTATTTTTTTTAATTTTATTTTTTTATTTGCAAAACATATGTATGGGTAATTCTTCAACATTAACCCTTACAAAGCTTTTTGTTACAAATTTCCCCCCTCCAGTCCTCACCCCTCCCCTGGATGGCAGGATATCCACTACATGTTATTTATGATAAAATACTTGACAAATCAAATATATGTATACATATTTCCACACTTATTGTTATGCAAGAAAAATAGTATCTACAAGAAAGAAATACCAGATAAAGGAAACACAATGTAAGCAAACATCAATAAAGAGTATGAAAATGTTATGTTGTGGTCCATATTTCATATCCCTCTCTCTGGGTGTATATGGTTTTCTTCAGTGAACAATTGGAACTGGTTTGAGACAATTTCTTTGTTGCAGAGAGCCATGTCCATCAGAATTGATCATCATGTAATATTGTTGTTGCTGTGTATAATGATCTCCTGGTTCTGCTCATTTCACTCATCATCAGTTCATGCAAGTCTCTCCAGGCCTCTCTGGGATTGTCCTGCTGGTCGTTTCTTACAGAACAATAATATTCCATAACATTGATATACCATAATTTATTCAGCCATTCTCCAATTGATGGTCATCCTTTCAGTTTCCAGTTTCTAGCCACTACAAAAAGGGCTGCTACAAACATTCTTGCACATTTTTTTCCTTTATGATTTCTTTGGGATATAAGGCCAATAGAAATGCTGCTGGGTCAAAAGGTATGCTTAGTTTGATAACTTTTTGAGCATAGCTCTAAATTGCTCTCCAGAATGGCAGGATCCGTTCACAGTTCCACCAACAATGCATCAGTGTCCCAGCCTTCCCACTCCCCTCCAACATTCATCATTATCTTGTCCTGTCATTTTAGCCAATCTGACAGGTGTGTAGTGGTACCTCAGGGTTGTCTTAATTTGCATTTCTCTGATCAATAGTGATTTGGAACACCTTTTCATATGACTACAAATAGTTTAATTTCATCCTCTGAAAATTATCTGTTCATATCCTTTGACCATTTATTGATTGGAGAATGGCTCGAATTTTTATAAATATGAGACAATTCTCTATATATTTTAGAGATGAGACCTTTATCAGAACCCTTAAATGTAAAGATGATTTCCCAGTTTATTGCTTCCCTCCTGATCTTGACTGCATTGGTTTTGTTTGTACAAAAACTTTTTAACTTAATATAGTCGAAGTTCTCTATCTGGTGTTCAATTAAGAGTTCTAGTTATTCTTTGGACATAAATTTATTCCATCTCCATAGGTCTGAGAGGTAAACTATATTACGCTGAACTCACAATCTAATGGAGGAGAAAAGAAGTAAAGAAATATGAACAATGGGATAAATAGGAAAGAAATGCAAAATAGTACTAGAATTAAGCGGGCTTGGAAGATGTAATTTTAGTTGAGACCTGAAAAAAAAAGTTAGGGAATCCAGGATGAGGAAAAAGAGCATTCCAGACATAAGGGCCACAAGGGAAAATACCTGGAATCTAAAGAAACATCTTCTTTGAGGAACAGCAAGAAGTCCAGTATCTTTAGATAAACTAATACCTGAAGGGGAGTGAAATATAAGAGAAGTGAAAAGTTTTGAAATGGGGATGACTTCAAAAATCAAATAGGATTGTATATTATATCCTGGAGATAGAGTCACTGCAATTTATTGAATAAGACAGTAATATGGTCAGACCTGAGCCAAAGGGAAGACAGATTGTAGTGGGGAGAGACTTGAGGCAGGAAGGCTCATGAGCAATAGTCCAGACATGAGGTGATGGGAGCTTAAACAGGGTGGTGACAGTATCAGAGGAAAGAAGAAGGCTTACTTGAGATTGTTGGAACATTCTGAACAGCTTCCATTACTTCTCTTAGATGAGAGAAAGGGAGTATGTTTCATTATTTGTTCTCTGGGACCAAGATTGTATGTTATACTTATTCAGAATTTTGTTTTTTCAATTGTGTGTGTTTGTGCATATGATTCTGGGTATTTTGCCATTTCTGGTAAAAATGACTTGGGCTTATATGGCTATCTCCTATAACAGAAAGCAAATATTCATAACATGATTCAACCATTACTATTTTATTTATTTTTGTAAATGTATTATGGATTGAGTTCATGTGATTCTGCTCACAAGGAAGACCTTTTTTATTTATTTTTTGCTTTATTTTTAGAAAGACCTTTTGATTCAAATTTACATCTTAGTTATTTCAAAGGTTCCATACAGAAATAATCCAACACTGCTTGCATTCTATAAATCCAGAATCAGTCTTTTGTTTTGGTGTGTGAAGTATTGCCATTTTGCTCCCAGTGGAATTTTGGTATAATCTTAATCCATTTATCTTGTGTTCTGAAAACATATACCAATGATGTCTATCTTTTTCCACAAGGGATACTTTTTATTAGAACAGTTTGGGAGTGGGCCTTTTTGTAAAATTGTACAGGTTTTTGTTTGAACATTGTAGATCCATTCATATTTAATTATTTCAAAAATATACATTAAAACTCATATTGTAAAAGTGTCAGTTGATTTTTATATAAACACATTTAACTTTAGCTTAAGGATGACCTTTCAATGTCTTAATATAACCTTCAACAGCTTTCTCTTCTAAGCTATTCTTCTAAGAACGTGCTTGTAGATATAACTTTGTCCTTTGATTCTCTTAAAAAAATAGTAATATAGACCTTCAAAATTTAAAAATAACTTTACATGGGTTATATTATTTAATCTTCAAACAACTATCCAAGGTAGGTTCTAATATCATCCTAATTGTATAGATAAAGAAAATGAAGCTCAGAAATTTTAAATGACTTGTCCAGGTTCAAAGAAGTAGCAATTATTTGATGGAGCATTTTAGATTAGGTCTTTTTGGCTCCAAAGCTAGGATTCTATTCACTACCCTACCTAGCTGGGCAATGGCCTCCAAAATTCAAATTCTAAGTCTTAGGTTTTATTTCTATCTTGACACATATTAAGAATTTCAAACTTGTCATATCCAACTGACATTTTGATATTATTGGACAAATTTTCCATGAGACGAAGAATGTATTATGATTATTATTATCATTAGTATTATTAATTATAAAATAGCATACCAATAGGGGAGATCGTCTAATTATGACTTCAATGTTCAGCTGCCTAGATTATTAGTAGCTTCTTAGATCCTCAGATGACTGCCAAGTATTTAGTGAGGAACAAACTTGAAATTTCAAGGAACAGAATATGTGCATAATTTTAGCAGCTGAGATCACAGTGTCTCAATCATACTTTCTACCTTTCTTATTTATCATGAAAATCAATAAATATCCATTACACAGGGTGTCACAGAGTATCACAACTCTATTTTTATGGCTATTTTATTTTTCCAAATATATGTAAAGATACTTTTCAATATTCACCTTTGCAAAACCTTGTGTTCCAATTTTTTTCTCCCTTCTACCCCACCATCTCCTCCCATAGATAGTAAACAATCCAATATAAATGTAATATGTGCAATTCTTCTAAAAATGTCCATATTTGTCAGGCACTAGCTATAGCAATCTAGTATTTGAAAAACCCAAAAACTACTGGGAAAATTGGAACTAGTATGCAGGAAATTAATATTTGACCCATATGTAACACTACACACCAAGACAAGATCTAAATGGGTTCATGATTTAGACATAAAGAGTGATATTATAAGCAAATTACAGAAACATAGGATAGTTTACCTCTCAGGAATTTGTGTCCAAAGAACTGGAACTCTTATTTGAACACCAGATAGATAATTTTGATTATATTAAGTTAAAAAAGTGTTTGTACAAACAAAACTAATGCAGACAAGATCAGAAGGGAAACAATAAATTGGGAAATCATCTTTACATTTAAGGGTTCTGATAAAGGCCTCGTTTCTTTTTTTTTTATTAAAGCTTTTTATTTGTATAACATATGTATGGGTAGTTCCCCAGCATTGATATTTACAAAGCTTTCCATTACAAATTTTACCCCCAGTCCCCTCCCCTCCCCCAGATGGCAGGAAGTCCACTACATGTTAATAATATTGAAATACTTGACAAGTTATACAAGTAAAAATCATATCTACAAGAAAAAAAGAAAATCAGAGAAAGGCAACACAATGCAAGAAAATATCAACAAAGATCATTAAAATGTTACGTTGTGGTCCATATTTCATATCCCCCTCTCTGGGTGTATATGGTTTTCTTCAGTGAAAAATTGGAACTGGTTTGAGACAATTCTTTGTTGCAGAGAGCCATGTCCATCAGAATTGATCATCATGTAATACTGTTGTTGCTGTGTATGATGATCTCCTGGTTCTGCTCGTTTCACTTAGCATCAGTTCATGCAAGTGTCTCCAGGCCTCTCTGAAATCGTCCTGCTGGTCGTTTCTTACAGAACAATAATATTCCATAGCATTCATATACCATAATTTATTCAGCCACTCTCCAATTGATGGGCATCCCTTCAGTTTCCAGTTTCTAGCCACTACAAAAAGGACTGCCACAAATATTCTTGCACATGTGGGTCCCTTTCCCTCCTTTAAAATCTCTTTGGGATATAGGCCCAGTAGAAACACTGCTGGGTCAAAGGGTATGCACAGTTTGACAACTTTTTGAGCAAAGCTCCAAATTGCTCTCCAGAATGGTTGGATCCGTTCACAGTTCCACCAACAATGTATTAGTGTCCCAGTTTTCCCACATCCCCTCCAACATTCATCGTTATCTTTTCCTGTCATTTTAGCCAATCTGACAGGTGTGTAGTGGTACCTCAGAGTTGTCTTAATTTGCATTTATCTGATCAATAGTGATTTGGAGCAACTTTTCATATGACTAGAGGTGGATTTAATTTTATCATCTGAAAATTGTCTGTTCATATCCCTTGACCAGTTATCTAGAAATGAGGCCTTTATCAGAACCATTAAATGTAAAGATGATTTCACAATTTGATGCTTCCCTCCTAATCTTGTCTGCATTTGTTTTATTTGTACAGAAAATTTTTAACTTAATATAATCAAAATTATCAATCTGGTGTTTAATTAGGAGTTTCAGATCTTCTTTGGACATAAATTTATTTCATCTCCACAGGTCTGAGAGATAAACTATATTACTTTCCTCTAACTTGCTTACAAAGTCCCTCTTTATATCTAGATCATGAACCCATTTAGATCTTATCTTTGTATGTGGTGTTAGGTATGGATCAAGCCCTAATTTCTTCTACACTAGTTTCCAATTTTCCCAGCAGTTTTTGCCAAATAGTGAGTACTTATCCCAAAAGCTGGGGTCTTTGGGTTTATCGAACAGTAGATTGTTAAGGTTATTGCCTAGATTGTTCTGGTAACCTATCCTGTGCCACTGATCTACTGCTCTATTTCTTAGCCAGTACTAAACGGTTTTGATGACCACTGCTTTATAATATAGTTTTAGATCTAGTACAGCAAGGCCACCTTCATCTGCCTTTTTTTCCCATTAATCCCCTTGAAATCCTTGACCTTTTGTTCTTCCAAATGAACTTTGCTACTATTTTTTCTAGATCTGTAAAATAATTTCTTGAGAGTTTGATTGGTATGGCATTAAATAAGTAGATTAGTTTGGGTAGTATTGTCATTTTTATTATATTCGCTCGGCCTACCCATGAGCACTTAATATTTTTCCAATTGATTAGGTCTGATTTTATTTGTGTGGAAAGTGTTTTGTAGTTTAGATCATATAGTTTCTGACTTTTCCTTGGCAGATAGATTCCCAAATATTTTATCCTATCATCTGCTATTTGGAATGGAATTTCTTTTTGTATCTCTTGTTGCTGAACTTTGTTGGTAATATATAAAAATGCTGATGATTTATGTGGATTTATTTTGTATCCTGCCACTTTGCTAAAGTTGTGAATTGTTTCTATTAGTTTTTTAGTTGAGTCACTAGGGTTCTCTAAGTATACCATCATGTCATCTGCAAAGAGTGATAATTTGGTTTCTTCATTACCTACTCTGATTCCTTTTATCTCCTTTTCTTCTCTTATTGGTAAAGCTAACATTTCTAATACAATATTAAATAGTAATGGTGACAGTGGGCAGCCTTGTTTCACTCCTGATTTTATTGGGAATGGTTTTAGTTTGTCTCCATTACATATGATGCTTGCTGATGGTTTTAAATAGATGCTACTGATCATTTTAAGGAAAAGCCCATTTATTCCTATACTCTCTAGTGTTTTTAATAGAAAAGGGTGTTGGATTTTATCAAATGCTTTTTCTGCATCTATTGAGATAATCATATGATTTTTGTTAGTTTGGTTATTAATATAATTAATTATGCTGATAGTTTTCCTAATATTGAAGCAGCCCTGCATCCCTGGTATAAATCTTACTTGGTCTTAGTGTATTATCCTGGGGATGACTTTCTGTAATCTCATTGCTAATATCTTATTTAAAATGTTTGCATCAATATTCATTAGGGAAATTGGCCTATAGTTTTCTTTCTCTGTTTTCACCCTACCTGGTTTAGCTATCAGCACCATATCGGTCTCATAGAAGGATTTTGGCAGTATACCTTCTGTCCCTATTTTCTCAAATAGTTTGTGTAGTATTGGAATTAATTGTTCTTTGAATGTTTGGTAGAATTCACATGTAAATCCATCTGACCCTGGAGATTTTTTCTTAGGGAGTTGGTTAATAGCTTGTTCTATTTCTTTTTCTAATATGGGGCTATTTAAATAATTTATATCCTCTTCTTTTAACCTAGCCAATCTATATTTTTGTAGATATTCCTCCATTTCATTTAGATTATCAAACTTCCTGGCATAACGTTGGGCAAAGTAACTCCTAATTATTGCCCTAATTTCCTCTTCATTGGAGGAAAGTTCTCCCTTATCATTCTTGAGACTAACAATTTGATTTTCCTCTTTCCTTTTTCTAATCAAATTAACTAAAGGCTTATATATTTTCTTGTTTTTTTCATAAAACCAACTCTTAGTTTTATTTATTAATTTGATAGTTTTCTTATTTTCAGTTTTATTGATCTCCCCTTTAATTTTCAGAATTTACAATTTGGCATTTAATTGAGGGTTTTTAATTTGGTCTTTTTCTAGCTTTTTAAATAATAAACCCAATTCGTTGATGTTTTCTTTCTCTATTTTATGCAAGTAAGCATCTAGAGATATAAAATTGCCCCTTATAACCGCTTTAGCCGTATCCCACACATTTTGGTATGTTGTCTCCTTATTGTCATTCTCCTGGATGAAATTATTGATTGTGTCTATGATTTGCTCTTTCACCCATTCATTCTTCAGGATTAGATTAATTTCAAATTAACTTTTGGTTTATTTTCTCCTGGCCTTATATTGCATGTGATTTTTATTGTATCATGATCTGAAAAGGATGCATTTACTATTTCTGCCTTTCTGCATTTGATTTTGAGATTTTTATGCCCTAACACATGGTCAATTTTTGTATAGGTTCCATGGACTGCTGAGAAAAAAGTAAACTCCCTACTGTCTCCATTCAACTTTCTCCATAGATCTATCATACCTTACTTTTCTAATAATTGGTTTATCTCCCTAGTTTCTTTCTTGTTTATTTTGTGGTTTGATTTATCTAATTCTGAGAGAGCAAGTTTGAGATCCCCCACTAGTATAGTTTTGCTGTCTATTTCTTCTTGCATCTCTCTTAATTTCTCCCCTAGGAATTTGGATGCTATTGCACTTGGTGCGTATATATTTAGTATAGATATTGCTACATTATCTATGGTACTCTTTAATAGAATATAGTTTCCTTCCTTATCTCTTTTGATTAGATCTATCTTGGCTTTTACTTGATCTGAGATAAGGATTGCTACCCCTGCTTTTTTTTGTTCACCTGAAGCATAATATTTTCTGCTCCAGCCTTTTACCTGCATCCTATATGTGTCACTATGTTTTAGATGTGTTTCTTGTTGACAACATATTGTGGGATTCTGATTTTTAATCCAGTCTGATATCTGCTTCCGCTTTATGGGAGAGTTCATCCCATTCACATTCACAGATAGAATAACTAATTCTTTATTTCCTGCCATCTTATTTACCCAAGTTATGTTTTCCCCTTTCCTTTCCCCTTTCTCCCTCCCCCCCTCCTCAGTACTTTGCTTTTGATGACCCCCTCCCCCAAACAATACTCCACCCTTTAGATCCCCTCCCCCTGTTTGTATTCGTTTCCCCTGATTCTTCTATTTTCCCTTCTATTAGTTTATCCCTTACTTTTCCTCCTTTCTCTCCCACTTCCCTCTAGCAACAGACAAGTTTCTATGTGAAATCAAGTGTCTGATATACACTTTTTAGAGCCCAACCTGATGAGAGTAAGATTTACACAATGCTCATCTCCCTCCCCTCTTTCTCTCAATTATATTAGGTTTTCTTTGCCTCTTCAAGAGATTTTACCTTGTTTTTACCTCCTTTTTTTTAGATCTTATTTTACCACTTTTCCCTTCTTTTCCCCAGTATGACAACCTTTGCCCCTCTAGTTCTCTTTTTCATATTATCAAAGTAATATCTAGTTAATTTTATGCCCAAACTTTAAGTATCCCTCTAGTAGAAATAAAGTTTTCAAGAGTCCTTTCCTTTTTTACTTTTTTATGCATCTCTTGAGTTCTGTGTTTGGATGTCGAATTTTTTGTTCAGATCTGGTCGTTTCGTTAGAAATAGGTGAAATTCACCTATATCATTGAATGACCATCTTCTTCCCTGGAGGATAATGCTCATTCTAGCTGGATAGGTTATTCTTGGATGTAATCCAAGCTTCTTTGCCCTTCGGAATATCTGGTTCCAGGCCCTTCGATCCTTCAATGTGGAGGCTGACAGATCCTGTGTGATTCTAATTGTTGATGCTCAGTATTTGAATTATTTCTTTCTAGCTGCTAGCAGAATCTTTTCCTTGGTGTGATAGTCCTGAAATTTAGCCACGATATTCCTTGGGGTTTTAATTTTGGTGTCTCTTTCAGGAGGTGATCAGTGAATTCTTTCAATGGTGATTTTTCCTTCTGATTCTACCATATCAGGGCAGTTGTCTTTCAGGCTTTCCTGGAAGATAGTGTTTAGATTCTTTTTTTCATCATGGCTTTCAGGAAGTCCAATAATCCTTAGATTGTCTCTCCTAGATCTATTTTCCAAGTCAGTTGTTTTTCCTAGGAGATATTTCATATTTTCTTCTAATTTTTCATTTTTTGTTTTTTGTTTGATTGATTCTTGAAGTCTTATTGAGTCATTCACTTGCATTTGTTCAATTCTTATTTTTAAAGTGTTGTTTTCTTCAGTTTCCTTTTTAAGCTCCTTTTGTAACTGGCCAATTGAATTTTTTTGTTCATTGCACTCTTTTTCCACTTCACTAATTTTATTTTTCAATAAATTGGTGTCTTTTTCATATCTCTTTTGTAGGACATCATATCCTTCTTGCACTGATTTCAGTTTATTTTCCCATTTATCCTCCAGCTCTCTTTTGAGGTTCTTTATGCAATCTTCCAGAAAGGCCTTTTGAAAAAGTGAGCAGTGTTGGTCTTTAATAACTTCTTCTAATTCAAGCCACTCTTCAATAGGTAAGTGGACAAGGGATATGAACAGACAATTTTCAGATGGTGAAATTAAAACCATCTCTAGTCATGAAAAGTTGCTCCAAATCACTATTGATCAGAGAAATGCAAATTAAGACAACCCTGAGATACGACTACACACCTGTCAGATTGGATAAAATGACAGGAAAAGGTAACGATGAATGTTGGAGGGGATATGGGAAAACTGGGACACTAATACATTGTTGGTGGAACTGTGAATGGATCCAACAATTCTGGAGAGCATTTTGGAGCTATGCTCAAAAAGCTATCAAACTGTGCATACCCTTTGACCCTGCAGTGTTTCTACTGGGCCTATATCCCAAAGAGATCTTAGAAGAGGGAAAGGGAACCACATGTGCAAGAATGTTTGTGGCAGCCCTTTTTGTAGTGGCTAGAAACTGGAAACTGAAGGGATGCCCATCAATTGGAGAGTGGCTGAATAAATTATGGTATATGAATGTTATGGAATATTATTGCTCTGTGAGAAATGACCAGCAGGATGATTTCAGTGAGGCCTAGAGGGACTTGCATGGACTGATGCTGAGTGAAATGAGCAGAAGCAGGAGATCATCATACACAGCAACAACAGTATTACATGATGATCAATTCTGATGGACATGGCTCTCTGCAACAAAGAATTGTCTCAAACCAGTTCCAGTTGTTCACCGAAGAAAACCACATATACCATGAGAGAGGGATATGAAATAGGGACCACAACATAACATATTCATGATCTCTATTGATATTTGCTTGCATTGTGTTGCCTTTCTCTGATTTTCTTTTTTTTCTTGTAGATAACATTTTTCTTGCATAACTTGTCAAGCATTTCAACATTATTAACATGTAGTGGAGTTCCTGCCATCTAGGGGAGGGGAGGGGACTGGGGGTAAAATTTGTAATGGAAAGCTTTGTAAAGATCAATGTTGTGGAACTACCCATACATATGTTATACAAATAAAAACCTTTAATAAAAAAAATAACTTCTTCTGGAACTTTGTCTAAAGGAACCTCAGGATCTGGGGTCATCCCTCCTTTTTCTCGATAAAAGCTGTGTATGGTGAGAGCTCTCTTTTGCTTCAGCATTTTTTTTTAGACAGTGTGGATATCTCTTTAAGGTAGGGAAAAAAAAACGGCTGAAATGGCAACTGGAGATCTTTGCCCTGGGGCACTTCGGCAAAATAACTTAAGGTGCTGGGCCGGTGGGGGCTAGGACTAAGTCTGAATTACTCCTTAAACAAGGGAAGTCTGCCAGAGCACCTGCCCCCAATCAGGGCAGAGTGCCCCGGGTGCCTCAGATAAACTCCAGGTGTTTGGAATTTGGAGTTCGGAGTTTGTGATTTCTGCCACAATGAGCTGAGCTGAGTCCCACCCTCACTTCTGGCCTACAATGGAGTCCTCTGACACCGGAGTCCTCTGTTTATCCCTCTGTCCGAGTTAGACAAGCCTGATGTGAAGTTTTTCAGAGATATCAGCAAACAGTGTCCAAATATTTCTGAGTTCGTTGACTTGAAGATCAGTTCAGAAGCTTATTTTATTGTTGATTTGAGAGAAGATCGGAGGAGGAAACAGAGAGTCACCTTTTCACTCTGCCATCTTGGCTCCACCCCCCAAGGCCTTGTTTCTAAAATATATGGAGTATTAACTCAAATTCATAAGAATTCAAGCGATTCTCCCATCAATAAATGGTCAAAGGATATGAACAGACTATTTTCAGATGAAGAAATTAAAACTATTTCTAGTCATATGAAAAGGTGCTCCAAATTACTATTGATCAGAGAAATACAAATTAAGACAACTCTGAGATACCACTACACATCTATCAGATTGGCTAAAATGACAGGAAAAGATAATGACGAATGTTGGAGGGAATGTGGGAAAACTGGGACACTGATGTATTGTCAGTGGAACTGTGAAGGGATCCAATCATTCTGGGGAGAAATTTGGAACTATGATCAAAAAGTTATCAAATTGTGCACACCCTTTCACCCAGCAGTGTTTCTATTGGGCTTATATCCTAAAGAGATCTTAAAGGAAGGAAAGGGCCCCACATATGCAAGAATGTTTGTGGCAGCCCTTTTTGTAGTGGCAAGAAACTGGAAACTGAATGGATGCCCATCAATTGGAGAGTGGCTGAATAAATTATGGTATATGAATGTTATGGAATATTATTGTTCTATAAGAAATGAGCAACAGGATAATTTCAGAGAGGCTTGGAGAGACTTACATGAAATGATTCTAAGTGAAATTAGCAGAAACAGGATATCATTAGATTGTACAAGACTATACAGTGATCCATTCTGATGGTTGTGGCTCTCTTCAATAATGAGATGATTCAAAACAGTTCCAATTGTTCAGTGATGAAGAGAGCCATTTACACCCAGAGAAAGGACTGTGGACCACAATACAACATTTTTCATTCTTCCTGTTGTTGTTAGCTTGCATTTTGTTTTCTTTCTCAGTTCTTTTTTTTTTCCTTGTTGAGTCCATTTTTCTTGTGCAGCAAGATAACTGTATAACTATGTATACACATATTGGATTTAACATATATTGTAAAAAATTTACATATTTAAAATATATTGGACTATTTCTCATCTAGGGGAGAGGTTGGGAGGAAGAAGGGCAAGATTTGTAACCAAAGGTTTTGCAAGGGTCGATGTTGGAAAATTACCTATGCATATGTTTTATAAATAAAAAGCTTTCATTAATTTTTTAAATTCCATATTTGTCATGCTGCACAAGAAAAATCAGATCAAAAGGTGAAAGAAAAAAAAAACAAAGAAACAACAACAACAATAACAACAAAGTAAAAATACTATCCTTTGATCCATTTTCAGTTTCCATAGTTCTCTTTCTGGATACAGATGGCTCTTTCCATCACAAGTTTATTGGAATTACCTTGAATCACCTCATTGTTGAAAAGGGCTAAATCCATCATAGTTGATCATCATGTAATCTTGCTGTTGGAATGTAAAATGCTCTCTTGGTTCTACTCATGAAAATCACTACTTTATAGAGTTATTTAAAAGAGTGAAGCAAATATGTAGAGGGGATAAGGAACAAGAAACTTTAAAGAGCAGAGGACCTGCAAGGAACATACCTAGAATGACTAAATGACTACTTGGCTTTGTGTGTTTGTGTGTGTGTGCCTTCTTGTATTATTAGGAGATTTTGATTGTCCTGAACTAAGGTCCATTGGAAGTGCAATCTTCACATGAAATCTGTGATCATTGCTCTCTGAACGTTATAAATTGATATGAGTTGGCACTTATATAGTGCTTTTAGACATACAAAACACATTTATAGTTTTATTTCATATGAATCTCACAATTACTTTGCAAAATAGGTATAAAAACTTTTATCATCTCCCTTTTACTTATGAAGCTCAGAAAAGATGGATTACTTGCCCAGCATCTCACAACTCTTGAGGCAATTGAGGTTAAGTGACTTGCCCAGGGTCACACAGCTAGGGAATATATCTGAGATCTGATTTGAACTCAGGTCCTCCTGATTTCAGGGCTGGTGCTCTATCCACTGCACCACCTAGCTGCCCCCATCTCACAACTCTTAAATGTCCACCATGAGATCTGATCCCAGGTTCCTTATGACTTTGTATTTAATATTACTTTTCATGCTACTATCCTGAGGGAAAAGAAAAAAAAAGAATTCTACCAGTAGATCTTTTCTCCATGGGTGCTGGCTTTTCTCACTCTTGTAATGTGTTTATAATGTGATACAACTGATTAAGTCTTTACAATGCAACATACAATGCATCAGGAAAATGTCTCTCTCTACTCTTCCCTCCTCATATATGTATATTCTCATCTATAAATCAAGGATAATTCAATTACTGGATCTACAAATGAGAGAGACCAGAGAGGTCACTGAGTCCAAATCCCTTATTTTATAAATATTCTAATGTTATTTTAGGCATATCACTTAATCTCTGTGTATCTCAGTTTCCATATCTATAAAATAAATGTTATTTATAAAGTAAATGATTTTTATAAATATGGAAACTGAAGTCTACAGAAGTTAAGTGGCATGCCTAAGGTGACAGTAGAATGACAGAGGTGAAATTTGGATCTATGATTTTTGACTTAATTTTTACCAGTTTCATGGTAGATATATAAAAATAAGGTTTTTTTGATTGTTTTTACCACTATGAAGTATGTAAATTTACAAAATAAAATAGATTTCTATGCTTCAGAAAGACAGATGTTAAATGCTTGGTCACATCTAAAGAAGACTAGGGCAAACTTTGTGGACTAAATTATGTATTAGAACTCCATTTTGACACATGGGTAGAATTCTAACAGGTAGAATTAGGAACACTAGACATAAAAACTATTCCCTACGGAGACATATGTAAGGACATTTTCCAGAACTCTTTGAGATCTGTGAATCTCCAAGATCAGAGTAACTTATCCAACAAGAATCTCTGTAAAGACCTATGGAATCCTTATGCTTCTGAGAGATGTAAGCTTTGAAAAGAATAAAGGGAGGATGTAGAGAAACTAAAGTGACTATTGGTACACAGGGATGTTTTCCTGTGCAATGAAATTTTTACCTTTCCCTCTCCAATGCTGACTTTTCATCTTTTAGTCAGCAGTCATATCCAGATATTGACTTTGTCCCCATGCTTAGTGGAGAAAGACACTTGACCCAATACAGTGTTGGTGCCTTCTGAATATTTTTGACATATCTCCCTCTTCTGTGGGAGTAATATCCCTCTGGTAAACATCAATAACTTCCTTGAGAGGCAGTATCTTAATGGTAAGCTATAGTGTCTTTCAAACAGAGAATTAGCCATGGGCAAATTGTTATTCTATCCCACTATTTACCATTTACCTTAACTGAATGATTGATTGGAAGGCTAAAAAGATCAGGATTTATCTGTATCTGAAAGGATTTTGTGGAGTTAGGTGATAGCTTAGCTTTAGTCTGAGAGTGTTTGTTATCAATATATTTTCCTGCTGCTTTTCTGCCTTTCTATTTTAAGTTATCAATTTTTGCCACCACAATTTAACATTTTATGGCTGAAGGTTAAAAGGTTTGGTCTTTATGAGAAAGAAATGAAATGGTATTTTTGGTGCATGAACATTAATTTGTTAAATAGAACATAAACCAATTAAAAATTTGGGAGTAGTTAGAAGGTTTTACAAATAAGTAACCTTGAAAATGGCAGGCTATCCCTTCTGTAATGGAGAAAAGAAGAAAGACAGGTGCTTAAAGGGAAAGTAGGGATTTGAAGACAAATTCTTCCAAATTCAATAATATGCCAAAGGAAATTCTTCAGAAAGATAAAAACGACATTACAGAAGATGGAAGAGCAGTGACTTTATATACATTCCTTGCAATAATTGATCAGTAATTAAGAAACTCCAAAGTGATTCAAAAATACAGAAGAAAATTAGAAAACATTATGATGGAAATTAGGATTAAAATTAGGGCAAAAATCAGCACTCATAAAAAGAATTTAATAAATTAAATGTGAGACTAGGCAATTTAGTGCATGTGATCAAGATTCTCTCTAAAGTAGTAGGGACTCAGAAAAGAGAATAGATGTGAAACTAAACATGATATATAAATGTGAAAGGAAAAAAAATGCTAAAAGAGCCAAAAGGCTGCAGTATTAAAACAACTTCAATATCAATCAATGTAACTGATCTTGAGAACTATATTTCCACAAAAAAATTGAGGATTATGAAATTTCCTAGAGAAAACAAAAACAAATAATAAGGTACTAATTGATAGAATTCAGAGCTTACAACTGAAAGAAATCCAAAGTGATAGTGGGATTGAGAAAGATGGGTAAAAGCAGATCATTAATCAGAGAGAAGGGAGGCATGTAAGAGAAGAATTTTTAACTTGGAAATTCACTAAATCTCACTTTGATAAGACAAGTGAAATGGTACTTTTGGAAACTTGACCTATGTTAAAAAAAAATGAGAGAGAGGAAAGGAGGATAAAAACAGTGGAAGGAAAATATTTTGTAAGAGGACCAAGTAGTAGTGTGAAGAGAAGTCTGGAAACTCATTGATTGAATAGGGAGAACAACAGAGGTCCAATAATGGAATTTATTTGGGAAAATTGATATTTAAAGAGACCTTTTGATAATAATGATGATGATTCTTAGGAGCACATAGTAGAGAAAGTTTATGGTCCATTCTATGGTCAATAAAAAATAACAATTTAGTGTTTTAGAGATAGAAAGAACATTATAGTAATTACCTAGACTCTGTAGCACCTAGAATAAATCCCTCTCACAAATTAGACCTTCCAGATAAGCTGCCCAGATTCATGATAACCTTTGTTTCTACATCAACTCAAAAGTGTAATTCTTAAAGAAATATTAATGTTTTTACTTTTAATAGAGAAAAGATACAGTCATTCAAAAGAAAGGTATTTCATAAAATTGCATAATAAGAAAAGTAATAGTAGACTATATCTCTCCATAATTGTGG
This sequence comes from Myrmecobius fasciatus, assembly GCA_023553655.1. Taxonomy (NCBI): domain Eukaryota; kingdom Metazoa; phylum Chordata; class Mammalia; order Dasyuromorphia; family Myrmecobiidae; genus Myrmecobius; species Myrmecobius fasciatus. The sequence continues at coordinate 408,713 of JAJPUD010001404.1, read as the reverse complement.
GACTTACTCTACAACATACACTCATAAAAGTATTGATAACAGTATATATAATTAGAAAAAGAATGTAGTTGAAATATACATACAAAAACCCATGCACATTGAAAACAATGGTGTCCAGGGCTCACTCAGTGTGCACTAAGTAGGTACAACTTAGTCTTCTGAAGCTGTACATCAATAATTTTTCTTGCCATGGCATCTTGAGGTTTACACTGGACCTTCTTCCTATGAGGATCATGAAATGTATACACTCTTCATTAGACAGTTTTCCCTGTGGTCTCATGTCACTGCTGCTGAATTATACTATGCTGGTTTCCTTTTCAATTCTTGTATGGTTCCATTAGATATAAGGCTATATAGCATATCAAGTTCCAAGTTCTAGTTGCAATGGTACTGATCAACTAAAATGCTATTTCTAATACATGAGATGAAAAATGAAATATGATAGTTTTGTTTTACCTAAGTCCAGAATCTTAAACTTTGACTAATTTTGGGGTGTGGGGGTGGGAAGGAAGGCTAAAAGCATTCTCTCTCCCTCTCCCTCCCTCTCTCTCTCTCTCTCTCTCTCTCTCTCTCTCTCTCTCTCTCTCTCTCTCTCTATCTCTCTCTCTCTCTCTCTCTCTCTCTCTCTCTCTCTCTCTCTTTCTCATCCTTCACATGACCATTTCAAATGAAAATGTGGCCCTTCTTGCCAAGATGAAAACCATCTATATCCACAAGATAACATTTTTCCTTAGCATATTTTCTCTAGCATAATTACTCCCTTTTATCCACATTTTCACACTAATCTTCACTCTCTCACAATCTAACTACTTCTTTACTACTTATAAATATGCTTATTTATCTCCTCAATGCTCAAAAATCCTTCACTGTTGTCATTCCTATCATTTTACTTCTCTTCTTCTTTTAGCTGAACTGTTTGAGAAGATTATCTAGAATTGCTTCCATTTCCTTCCATTTCACTCTTCTTAACTTTCAGAGGTCTATTGTCAAATTTCATTTCCTTTTAAAATGCTCATCCTTTTTGACCTTTCTACAATTTTTGTCAGTGGCTATCAAACTCTTTCCTTTCACATGCTCTATTCTCTGAGTGTTTTTTTTTATATCATTCTCTTTTAGCTATCTGATCTCTCCTTCACAGTCTCCTTTGCTAGATCTTTAGCCAGGTCAATTTGTCTATTGTTGGATATTTCACAAGTCTTTTTCCTAGGTCCTCTTTTCTTTTCTTTATGTTTTGTTTTTCACAATGATATCATCATCTCCCATGAATTCATTTATCATCTACATATAGATAATTTTCAGACCAATTTATCCAGCCCTAATTTTTCTCAGGCTGTTTTCTTTAATTGCCCAACAGAGATAACCAAGTAGTGGTCCCATAAACATCTTAGATGCATTATTCTCTCCCCAAACCCACAACTAAATTGACAACAACTAAATTGACAACTCTTCTTAATTGTACCTATTTTCCCAAATAATTTTACATAGTGTTGGAATTAATTGATGTTTAAGTAGAATTCATTTGTGAATCCATCTGACCCTGGAAAGTTTTACTCAGGGACTTCATTAAAGGCTTTTTCAATTTTGTTTTTTAAAATGGATCTATTTAAGTAATAAATTTCCTCTTTTGTTAATCTGGACAATTTATGTTTTTATAAATATTTCTCCATTTCAGTTAGAATGTCAGACTAGCTGCTATGGAATTGGGCAAAATCATTCCTAAGTATTGCTTTTTTTTGTCATAGGTAGTAAGTTCACCCTTTCCATTTTTGATGTTGGTGATTTGTTTTTTTTTTTTTCTAATTACATTAGGCAAAGTTTTAACTATTTTGTTGGTTTGTTCATAAAACCAATTCATAGTTTTATATATTAGTTTAATTTTTTTAGTTTCTATTTTATTAATCTCTCCTTGGAGTTTCAGAATTTTAAATTTTTATTTAATTAGTGATTTTTAATTTATTCTTTTTCTAGCTTTTTAAATTTCATGGCCAATTCAGTGATCTCCTGTTTCTCTATTTTATTCAGTTAGTTCTTTAGAGATATAACTGTTTTGGCTGAATTTTGGGGGATGAAATTATGGATTGTTTCTGTAATTTTTTTTTGTTTCACCTCTCATTCTTTAGAATTAGCTTATTTAATTTTCAATTTCTTTTAAGTCTATTTTTCCTTGGACCTTTATTGAATAAAAATTTTATTTCATTGTAGTTTGAAAAGGGAGCATTTATGATTTCTGCCTTTCAGCATTTGATTGTAAGGTTTTTATGCCATAATGTATGGTCAATTTTCTGTGAAGGTGCCATGTACTTTGGAGAAAAAAGGTATATTTCTTTCTGTCCCTCTTCATTTTTTTGCAGAAATATATATATATATATATATATATATATATATATATATAAGAACTTATATATATATATATATATATATATATATATATATATATATATAATTTCTTTCTTGTTTATTTTGTGCTTAGATTTGTCTAATCCTGAGAGGGGAAGGTTGATGTCTCCCCCTAGTTTAGTTTTGCTGTCTATTTCTTCCTGTAACTGGCTTAAAATCTTCTCTAAGAATTTGGCTTCACTACCCACTTGATACATATATATTTATTATGGTTCCTACTTCATTGTTTACATTACCATTTATCAAGATGTACTTTCCTTCCTTATTTTTTATTAATAAGAACTATTTTTACTATTACTTATCTGAGATCAGAGTTGTTACTCCTGCTTTTCTTCCTTCACCTGAAGCATAATGAATTCTGTTTCAGCCTTTTACTTGTGTCTCTGTCAAATGTATTTCTTATAAACAAGACATTGTATAGTTCTGTTTTTTAATCTACTCTGGCATTTGCTTCTGTTTTATGGGAGAGTTCATCTCATTCACATTTACAATTATGATTACCATGTTTCCCTCCATCCTATTTTCTGCCCTGTATATAGTTTTATTCTCTCTTTTCAGCCTGACCTTAGTTGTGTGTTTTTTTTAACCCACGCTACCCACTACCTTATGTCCTATCACCCTCTTCCCTTCTCTTCCCTTTTTCCCTAGTGTTTCTGCTCTCCCTTCTATACAGCCTCTCCCTTTTCTTTCCTCTTGCTCCTCCTACTTCTTTATAGGTTTAAATAAATTTCTATATCCAACTCAATTATTGTTATTTCCTTTCAGAACCCAAACTGATAAAATTGAGCTTCAAACAATGCTTGTCCCCCTCCCATCTTTCCCTAGATGTATTAGGTCTTTTGCCCCTCTCCATGTGAACTAATTGTCCCATTAAACCTCCACTTTCTTCTTTTTTTCCAGTACAGACCTTTTCTCATCCCTTAATGTCTTTTTCTTTGATGTCATCACATCAGAGTTCATTCATAACCACACCCTCATCCACATGATGCCCCCCTCTCTCTGCCTCAGTGACAGATATCATTTTCAAGAGTTACACGTGTTTCCCTATCTAGGGATTTAGAAGTTTAACCTTTGAAACTTGAAGTAATATATATTTTCCCCTGTTTACCTTTCTTTGTTTCTCCTGAGTCCTGTGCTTATGGATTAAATTTTCTGTTTAGTTCTGCCCCCCCCCAAATAAAAATGATCAAAAGTCTCAATTGAAGCTCCATCTCCTCCCTTGAAAGATGATGCTCAAACTTGCTGGTAGTTCATTCTTGGTTGTATCTTTAAATCCTTTGCCTTCTGGAATATGATATTCCAGGTTCTCACATCCCTTATTGTAGTAGCTGCCAGATCCTGGGTAAGCCTGACTGTTGCTTCTTGATATTTGAATTGTTTGTATCTGGCAGCTTGCATTATTTTTTCCTTGAAGTTGTAGTTCTGGCATTTTGCCATCTGGGACTTTCCTTATGGGATCTCAAGGTGATGGATGGATTGTTTAAATAAATTCTTCCCCCCTTCTATTTCTGGAATATTGGGGTAGTTTTCCTTAATGATCTCTTGAAGAATGCTTTCCAGGCTCTTTTTTTGGTCATGACCTTAATGTGGACCAATAATTTTTAAGTTGTCTCTTCTGAATCTATTTGCCAGATCGGCTGTATTTCCAATGAGGTATTTCACATTTTTTCCCCATTTTTTCATTCTTTATAGTTTGTTTGATTCTTGTTGTCTCACATAATCATTAGCTTCCTTTTGCCCTATCTAGGTTTTTAATGTGTGATTTTCTTCTTTTGTATCTCTTTTTCTATTTTCTTAATTCTACTTTTTTAAAAGTTGTTTTTTTCAGACAATTTTTTCCTTCTTTTCCAAGCTGTTGACTCTCTCCTGCATACCTCTCATTTATTTTCTCATTTTTTTCTTCTACCTCTATTATTTGCCTTTTAAAATCTTTGATGATCACTTCCACATAGCCTCTTTGGGCTTGAGATCAATTCATGTCACTCTTTGAGATTTCTTGTGCGCACATTTTGTCATCATCTGAGTTTGTGTTTTAGTCTGCCCTGTGACCCTAGCTTTCTATTGTCACGGTTCTTTTCTGTTACTTGCTCATTTTCTTTCCTTTTCTTTGGGTATTTCCTCTCTTTTTATTTTTATGTTCAGCCTTGCTCCTGGGATAAAAGGCGTCACTGTTCCAAGCTTCCTATGCAGCTTTGAACCTTGGCTTTTAGCCAGGGGACCCATGTGTTTGAAGGGGGTAGCTTTGCCTGCTCTTTTCAGGAAACAACCAGGTTTCCCAGAGTTTGCCTCTGATCTGGGACTGAAAACTCCCCCATTGATTTTCTCCTCTACAAGCCAGGACTGAGAGTCTTAGTTGCTGATTTGCTGTGATTAAGACCTTCCCACTCACTTTCCCAGAGTCTGAGCTGGGCTGACCAACATTTTCATCTCAGTGATACTGACCTTTCTTGAAGTTTTTCCAGTCTATCTTGATCTGGAGAGGGGTTTCACTCTATCAGACTTTGTTCAGAAGCTTGGTTTCAAGTGGTTTTCCAGAGAAACTGGGAGAGCTCAAGCAACTTTCTGTATTTACTCTCCCAACTTGGCTCTACCCCTGGAAGTCCCTTCCTATCTTATTTTTTCCTCACACCTTATACCTTTTCAAAAAGACAGTTGATGGCCTGAAGTCAGCAAGAGGTGAATTCAAATTTGTCCTCAGATTTATAAGCTGTGTGATCCTTGGTAAGCTTTTAATTTCTGTTTGTCTTAATTTCCTCAACTGTAAAATGGAAATATCATCTACCTCTCAGAGTTATGAGGGTACCATAAGGTAATATTTCTTTTTTTTATGGGTACCATCCATAATTCACAACTTTATAAAAAGACTAAGGATGTGATTGCCTACTGGTTACAATTTGAGGGCACAATGAGATATAAGGTAATATTTCTAAAGAGAACTTAGCACTGTGCAGTCACATAGGAACAATTGCATAAATGTCCTTCTCCCCAAAGCACCTTAACACATTCTGTGATCCAGAGACAATGAGTTGCTTTTTGTTGCTTTGCACAACATGTTCCATCTCCCAACTCCAGACATTTTCATTGCCTATTTCCCATGCCTGAAACATTTGTCAGGATTCTCTGAACCTATATTTGTCTCATGGCTTTTCTGGCTTTCTTTAAGACTCAGCTACATTTCCTTGTCTACAAGAAGTCTTTCTTGATACTCTTAATGCCAGTTTTTTCCCTTCAAGATATCTCCAGTTTATCCTGTATAAGTTTTACCTGTACTTTTTATAGTTATTTGCATTTTCACTGCCCTACTAGACTATGAGCTTCTAGAAGAAAGGAGGTTACCTATCTCTGCATCCTTATAACCAAGAGGCTGGCACGTGGTAAAACACAGTTGTTCACTTGACTTGACCAAGAAACAGTTTAGGACTCCAAATTATGATTAAGTTGAGCATCTGCAAAAGTAGAGAGTATTTCAGTACCAGGATATTCCTATACCAATAGAGTCACAAGTTCACACCAAAGGAAACCAAACCACCCCAAAACTGTAGTATTTATTGTATGCAAATATAGACTATAAGCAATATATTTTATACAAAATATAGTATATGCAATAAGCATTGCAAGTCAAGTCCCATCTCAATTGGTTATTACTAGCTTAGAATTAATATGAACTGATCCATCATTCAGAAGTTTCAATTTTTTTTTTATTAAGCTTTCAAACGATATATGATTCCTTCCTCCCTTTCATCACTTACAAGAATCTGGAATTTATTTACTTTCTTCATTTGCTCTTCATCTGATCATTCTGGCCAATGAGGACTTTTACCTGTGCTTTGAATTCAACATTTCTTCTCTTATCTTTGTGCCTTTGTTCCAACTGTCTTCTACTCGTAATGCAATTCCTCCTCATCTATGCTATTTAGAATCTCTAGCTTCCTTCAGAGCTCACCTGAGAAGCTGTCTTTCATATGAGAATTTTCTTAATTCCTACCTTTGAGGAATGCTTCTCCCACCTGAAATGACTTAATATCTATCTCAGTGTATGCATTGTTTCTTTTCCTATATCCATCTCCCACTAGTATTTAATTATGGAGGTAATGTTTGTAGAATTTAATTGAATTATTTCCAGGGGATTGGTAAAGAAACTTCAATTCAATTTAAGTTGAAGGCAAACCAGCAAAATTGAGAAAAGGAGATTGGCAGGTTTTTCTATTTCAGTTTTTGTTTTCTGAATTTTTGTTGTTTGTCTGAGATATCAGATAGTCACCTTAATCTTCCAGTGGACTCACAAAGCCTGGGGATTTAAAGGATAAGTAAGCTTTCTTTTAACTGAGGCAGGTAATATAAAGGACAGCAGTTATAAGTAGAAATACTTTTGCAACCTTGCCCATTCAGGCTTATCAAATGTGAAATAATGCTCAGAATCAGATCACTTCCCTATAATCTTGTTCTGAAAAAATATGATCTGAAAATAGAGTCATTTGTCAGATTGACTTATCTGTGGAATTGTAAAAGTAGACATTTTCTATCTACATTTTGACTGCAATTTGTGGGTATGTTAGAAATCATTATATGTGTGCTATTTAAATTGTTAAAAATAAAGGAAGATAAATCCATAGATTATTTTGTAAAAGACTAAGCATGATTGTGAAATGTAAGAAAGAAGAATATTCTCTCAGATGATATAAAATCTTACTAGGAATAATAGACTTTCATTAAAGTTGTTTCTACACAAAGTGAACAGTTGAAGCAATCTTCCAACTAATTCAACTTTTAAAAATATCTTTTTGAAAAGAACAAAGACATTTGGAATCTGACTGCTACAGACCATTTCTCTAGATTACTTTGATTAAATTGCTTAAGTAACCAATTCTTTGCATGGCCTAAGTCAATTAAAATTTATTGAGAATATTTAGGCTCTAATCTCAGTATTATTACCACTATCCGGGCAAAGTTGGAAAACCAAAAGCTAAAGAATGCAGTATGGTAGTTTGGAAAGAAGACTGGGTTTGCATTCAAAGAACCTGAGGTTGAATGCTACCTTTGTCATTTACCATCTTGTGATCTTGGATAAGTCATTGTAATTTTATTCTCCAAAGTAAAATGCAGGGATTGGACTCAGTGGATGTTCTCTAACATCCCTTTTGAGAGATTCCATTTAGCTTTCAGATTTTCTATTTGCAAAATGACAAAATAACCAGTGTAATTAAATTTCTAAATTAAGTAGGTTTGTTAGAACCTATTTAATTAGTTAGAATTAGAATTAGATTAGTCAAATTTGGGGAAGGAAACATGGTGAAGTCACCCAGAATATTAGAAAGTATTTTTCATCTGACTTGAATAAGTGGTTGCTGAGGTTTGTGGTGAACATGTCATTGCTGTCCCATAAACACCTTCTGTCTCAGAAGCAACTGACAGAAGTGTCTGTGAATATAACTGTTCCATTTCTGAGCACTTAGCATAGCGTCAGGCATCTAGTAAGTATTTAATGCCTATTGAATTAAATTTAGTTGAATAGACACATGAGGTGAAATGTTTTTTTTTTTTTTCCTTTCCCCTTCCTTTTTCTTTCTTTTGCTACCTCCTTTTCTCAAAGCTTATGGCTCAGTATTGTCATACAGGCCTAATTTTGTATTCATCCACCCACTTAATTGTGCACTAGTCTTCCCTGGAGACTCTCAGCCATTGCCTTCTTTGTTTATCATCATTAATTTTTCCTGATCAGTTTTTTGAAATAGGAATGAAGTCAGTTCATTTATCTAGAGAGATATAAATAGTAGAAAGAAATGCAGATTTCCAAGAAATCCATGCTCCAGTAAATCTTATCCTAAATCTTTGGGCTCAATATTTACTTTTTCACTGAAAATGAAAAACTGGTACAATTAAGGAAAAGCATAAATACATACATATTCATCTCCATTAATAATTTCCTATTTTTACTTCCAAGTAGAAAAATTGAGATTATATTCTAACCCTCTTTATGTTTTGGCACATTCATTGTATTTTTTTTCAAAGTAGAATTTATTTTTCCACAAAATTAGAATATTTGAGATGGACTTAACCTCAATATTTTGGGCTTGACAAAGTCAGTCATTGAAATGTATATCTGATTGAGTTCAATCCACACTTATTAAGCACCTACTGTGTGCCAGACACCAAGCTTGATTAAAAAAAAAAAAGTATAATTTTCTTTATGTTTTCAGACATAGCACAGTATCTGGCTAGTAATAGGAACTAAATCAGTACTTATTGAATTTAATTAAAGTGTTTTTAAAGTGATTTTTCTTTCTCAAAATGTTATGTTTCTTTTGATAAACTATACCAAATCATACATATTTATTGTGTCATTAATGGCAAAATACTCAGTATAGACTCGTATCTGATAAATGCAATGGTGATGTTGATCTTTCAGACCAGTAACTCTTCAAGACTCCAACTGATAAACATTTTAAGTACATCTCTGAAAGGAAGGGTAGGCACTGTCCTCCAAAGAATCACTAATATTCTTTGTTGAAGTCTAGGCCACCAAAAACAAGGAACATTATGGTTTAACCAATTCAGCTTTTAAAAAAAAATTTTTTTTTTCTTGTATGTTACCATGGCTGATTGTGATTTAAGGGCATTTTCTTCCTTACATTTTTTTTCAAGTTCTGGTTCCCAAAAATAAATTATAATTCAAATGGGATTGAAATTGTTTGTCTGGGAGGATGAGGTAGTAGAGAAAAACCTAATGGGATTTCTGAGCAAAAGTGTACCCTCTAGGCTGAGGGAGTCCACTTCACAGAATTCTAAAAGTTCTGAGGATGGTGGGAACCTGTGCTAATGGCTCATAAAGTGCTTGGAGATCTTGAGAGGAAGGACCCATAGAGGCACAAAAATAAAAGTGGTAGTTTCTTTGAATTATAATGAGATTCTAGGTAGGGAAGGCTATAATATAATCACTCTTAAAAAGCACTTTGCAAAGAAAGTGCTATCTAAGTGCTTAATAATAAACTATTTTTCTTTAGTGATGGTGCTTCAAGGAAAATGAATGTGTGCTATTTTCCAAGCCTTGTGCTTGATTCGCCTAATGGTAAAACAATGCCTAAGTAGATTCTTCTTTGCTGTTAAAAGCCTGCACCTGAACAGAAATTACCATTTTCAAATGGAAAAAAATAATAAATGATGTGTTTAATGACTAGGAACATGTCAGTGAAGAATAAGATCTGAAATAATGTTTGCTCTCTGCTTCCGACTCAGCTCCAGGAGAATGAATCTGGTGAAAGGTTTGCTCTCCCCAGGTACATTTCAACTTAGAAATGAAAAAGTTACTAAAGAAGTCCCTTTTGACCATATAAGGAAAGTAATATGATACAGCAGAAAGAATATTGAAGTTAAAGTCAGAAAATCTGAGTTCACTGCTACTAATTAGTTCCATGGTTTTGAATAAATCACTTTAATACTCAAAATTATTGGCTTCCTCCTTACTGAAAAGGGTACTTTGGATTAGAAACTCTGTGAAGGTCCAAAAAGTGATTTGATCATGACACCAGAATTTTAGGATGATAAAGAAGGTGTGAATCCTACAAACCATTCCAAATAAATGTTGAATGAAGAAATTGGGGATATTTACATTAGAGAAGAAAAGGCTTGGGAAGTCATAAATATCTTCAACTATCTGAAAATCTATCAGCTAGAAGAAAAATTAGACGTGTTTAGACCCCCCAAAATTAAGAATAATGAATAAAAATTCAGGAAAATCTTTAAAAAAAAAACAATCATCACTGTTTCATAATAGAATGGCTTACCTTGGAAGGAAGTAAACTCCTTATTGATGAGCATTTATTTAGGGAAAGAGTATTATCACAATGGGAGCATTTTGAAAAGAACAAGCTGAGCTTATGTGTCAATTGCTTTAAGAAGATTTCTTATTGTCAGTAGTTATTGTCAATGTTAACTGGTTACCCTAGTTATTAATTTCTCTTCTCCTTATAAAAGTTGTTTTGCACTTTTTTTACATGCTCTATATTGAGTTACTGATGAGCATGTTGTATTTCTTCTCTCAGAATATAAGCCCCTTCAGAGCAATGAATGTTTCACATTCATTTATATTTTCAGCATTTAGCTGAATAGATAAACTGAATAATTAAAAAGTGTTTGCTCATTATGAAATTGATGGATGGCATTGGTCCAGATGATGGCTGAAAGCAAGAATGGAAATCACTTTAAAGCAAAAAACAAAAACAAAAGGACCACCACCAACAAAATCAGGACTTAAAGCCAGGGGAGGAGAAGTGGCGAACACAAAATCTGTTGAAATAACAATTATATTCTGAGCTGGCTCTTGTTTTACTGTTTAACTTGCACCAAATAAATAGAAGTTTCACATTATAATTGTTACATTTTCTTTTGAAATGACTACTTTTGGGGGATAGGCTGGGACAACATACCCTAAGTTGCCATCTCTTGTCCATATTGTGAGCTACCAATAATAAAAATGTTATTCTAAAATGGACCTCTCTTCTACATCCGGATCCATTTTAGGTACACTCTTTACCTACTTATGTACATTTGGCATGTGGAGTCAGAATAATTCTTAGTTTTATTCAGAAGTTTTATTAATTTTATCTTAGTTTTATTTCAGAAAACATTGGTCTTTTTTGTTTCTTCATTGAGGATGGGAGTATGTATTTTTTTGTGGGTAACTATTTTAGCCTATTTAATAACAATCACAAAAAAAACTTCTTTTAAAAGTAATGAACCAACAGCATAAAAAAATAAAAAAAAAAACAGTCCCTCAAATTAGTTTTACAGCTCAAACTGTGAAAAAAATTCAAGAAATAATAAATCAAATCCTTTTTAATATAGAGAGGGAGATTAATTACTATAGTTAATCACAGATGGTTATGACTGCCAGTGTTAACTAGTTGCTAAGATTAGTTATTTCTGTGCTGCTGAAGATGTATATATATATATGCATTTGCATTAAGTTTTGAACCCTCTAAATTTTGGCACTATAGGGACAAGACTCTGTCTTCCTTCCCTAGATAAAGGTCTGAAAAGGATGGATACTAAATCCATATCTGCATATATACAAATCAATATATTTATAGAGAGAGAGGAGGGTAAAAAAGCAAGTTTATAGATAAATATTACATATTATTAATTTTCAAACATGCATGCATTTCATAATACATACATTGGTCACATCTAGAATGCAAAATTGAAATAAGATATATTTGATAACAAAGACTTTAACATGTTTTCTTTTTTTTTAAGCTTTTTATTTTCAAATCATGTGCATGGATAATTTGACAACATTGACCCTTGCATAGCTTTGTGTTTCAGATTTTTTCTTCCTTCTCCCCATCCCTTCCCCTAGATGGCAAGCAATCCAATATATGTTAAACATGTTAAAATATATGTGTAACATGTTTTCATCTAATTATTCAGATGAACATATGTAAGCACATCATTCTTTTGCATTCAATCAACAATTCTTGGTATTTTTGTAATTTTTTTTTTTATTTTCTTCTGGTCAGATAGTATCAACAATTATTGTAGATCAATCAAACAGAAATTTCCATAAAGCCTGAGATGAAGGGAGTAGGTCAGAAATATTTTTCTCTGTGAAACAAATACACTTACTTTATGAATGGAAATAATATGTTTATCATTGGGTTTGGGACAGGAATATGTCACTCAGAAATCAATAAAATAGAGAAAAGGAAATATTACTCCTACTACCTACACATCAATCCCCACAAGATATAGATAAGTGTAATCAATGTTTTCACTTAAGCTTTTGGATTTATTGCCTCTATTGCACCAAAGTTGAGTTGTATTCTTACATTTTATTTATTTTTAAGTGGCAGAACATCTACAAAGGCAAAGTGAACCCTTCCCTTCTGGGTTTAGACTCAAAGGAGGACCATGTATTTAGAAACTTCCTGTTTCTGAAGAATTATTGAAGAGAGTGCTATTTGAAGATCCACTTCTTGCTTTTTGATGTATTACCTTCAATAAGAAAATGGAAACTTAGGTGTATCCAGGGTTCTTTCAAAATCTTTTTAGAAGAAAGAGGGAGTTGCATGCTGGAGTGTGAATTGTTTGTTCTTTTGTTTAAAGAAAGGCATGCTACTTCTTTGGAGTAAAAATGAATGATTCCAGCCATAAGAAACCTAAAAGTCTGGTCAAGTCTGTCACATTCCCCATAGAAACAGTTCCAAAAATTGATTTTTTTTCCTTTTTTTTCTTCTTATATTCAACTATCCTCCTATCTCTGAATAGAAGAATTTGTTTTCCATTTTGTGAAGATTAAGACCATTCACTGTTACCTCCCATCTCTCCCACCCTCCACTAATTTTAATTGCCCCCCCTCCAGCCCCGTGATGACTCATATTCTGCTCATTAGTTCAGCCTCAGAGAATGAGCAGATCTTCTCCTTTCCAGAGCTAATCCTTTTCTTTGTGCTCCTGATGTCATCACCTCCTTGGGTAGTGATTAGATTCTGGGCCTGAAGACAGGGAAACCTGAGTTAAATCTGCCTTCAAACACTCATTACCTGTGTGATCCTGGAAAGGTCATTTAAACTCTGAATATATCTGTTTCCTTAATAACAACATCTACCTTAAAAGGTTAATATGTTTAAATGAGATTATATCTCACCATACTCCTCTTCAGGTACCTTCACCCACCTCTGTTCTCCACTCCCACATTTCAACTCTCTTTTATGTCTTACTCTATTGACTATAAGCTCATTGATAGGAGCAATTATCTTTCTTTTTTGCTTATATTTGTATCTTTCATATTTATTTATTGCATTTTATATATTTCTTATATTTGCTTTATATATACATATGTATGTATGTATGTATTGTTTAACACATTGCCTGGTGCTTAGAAAGTATTTACTAAAAGTTTATTTCCTATATCTATTGACTAACCCTAACACACCATGTTTTAAATTCTTATCCAATCCAGATATCAGGCATCAACAATCCATAATAATTCATCCTTTCTCTGCTTTTACTTTGCCAAAACACAAATACCTTTCCTGGTAACTTCTCCCCTATTTTTGATGTCATCTATTAGAATATGATAAGCTTATTTTTTTTTTTTTGCTTTATGATTCATGTCAAAGCAAAAAGGAAAAACCATGGGAGAGATTTAAAAAAAAAAAAAGAAAAAAAAGTGAACATGTGTTGATTTACATTCAGTCCCCTTAGGTTTTTTTGTTTTTTTTCTGGATGCTGATGGCATTTTCTGTCCAAACTCTATTGGGATTTCCTTTGATAGAATATAAGCTTCTTTAAGGTAGAGAGGTTCTCTTTTGTAACTTTGTTCCCCTAACATTTTGTGCCTCAGCACTTGACAAAGAATAACTGCTTAATCTTTGCCTTTTAAACATTCATTTTTTTCTCATTCAGTCTTATGACAAACTAGAAGACTTACCATATTGGTCATTTCTTTCAGTATTCTAGTATCTTGACTGAATTAGAGCCTTGCAATTTATATTATGGAACATCAGACATCTTTTCTGGGGCAAATATTTTCTTTCACTGGGGAGAAAATCAAAGGTCAAAAATGTTGAACTGACTTGTCCAATATGCCATACTTAGTTGGCAAAAGAATCAGAACTCAAAATCAAGTTTTTTTCAAAGTTTGATGTTCATTCATCTATATCTCACTACCTCCTCAAGGAGACCACAGAATTTGATTTGATAACTATTTCTTTCCTTGTCATTCTTCATACATGTTACTTTGAAATGTGTTCAAGAAGAGCAAATTCTGAGTTAAGCCTATTCTCTTAAGTTTTAGAGGGAAGGAAGTAACATATACTTCTATACATGCATATATAAATACACACATATATTTGTAGTATAATTCTACACTGACACATTTTAACGTATAGTTGATCATTTTTAGGCTATAGACTTCAGAAATTCAAATGAACATTTTCTATTAACCACAGGTCTAGGTAGGCATCATATTAAAGAGTCATAAATTCAAAGCCAGAAAAGACCTTTAAGATCATCAAATCCAAACCTTTCATTTTAAAGAGAACAGTTAGAGTCAAAGTAGTGGAATTAAATTGGAATAGAATCAGGTCTAATTCTTTAAAATCAGGGGCAGCTAGATAGTATAGTAAATGGAGTACTAGCCCTGAAGTCTGGAGAATCTGAGTTCAAATCTGACTTCAGGCACTTAACATTTATTAGTTGTATGACTCTGGACAAATCACTTAACTCCAATTGCCTCATGTAAAAAAAAAAGTTGCTAAAATCTAATATTATATTCCTTTATGCTATGTGCCATCTCAGTTTTCAAGATGGAATATTATTTTATTTATTTATCAAAAGTTACTCAGAGTCAAGTCAGATGAAATCAGGGTATCCGACAAGCCCCTCAATAACTATATGTAACTAGAAGTTGTGTATATCAAGAGATATATCGAGGAAATCAGTATCTTAAAAGTATCTCTCCCTAAATACAAGAATGGTTTGAACAATACTGCTGACATTAGAATGGACAGAAGGTGGTTTAAAGAATAGAGCACTGAGCTTGGAATAAGAAAAATCCATCTTTATGAATTCAAATCTGACTTCAAACCCCAGGTGTGTAAGCTTGGGAAATCACTTAACCATATCTACCTCAGTTTCCTCATCTGTAAACTGAGCTGTAGAAGAAAATTGCAAACTACTCCAGTATCTTTGCCAAGAAAACCCCAAATGGAGACAAACACAAACACAATTGAAACAACTGAAGAGTATGGGTGACATTAGAATATATATCTGGCCTCTCAAAATAACTGCTTTTTATTGACCATACCCACTTCAATAAAATTTCTATTTTCTGTGTCTTAAAACATATACTATTTTCACTTTATATGAAGGCATCCAGGTATTGGCAAAGAACAGACACAGCTTTATGTAGTAAATTAAATATTCACTCATATAATTAACGAAAAGATAAAAAAGACTACAAGATTCTACTGTGAATACTTGTTGTCTATGAAAAGTATGGAATTTGTTTATTTTCAAAGTAATTGGGATTAAGTGACTTGCCCAGGGTCACAAGCTAGGAAGCATTAATTGTCTGAGGGTAGATTTGAACTCAGGTCTTTCTATCTCCAGGGCCAGAGTTCTATCCATGGTGTCATTTGGCTACCCCAATGAGATTTATTGAAGACAAATGTCACCTTAGAGACTCTCTTCCAACATGAAAGCCTTCCATGCACATATCAAGAGAATGGTTTTAAATTTCAACTTTCTCATGTTAATGAACAACAGGGGGAGAAGTATTGAGGTAGTCTACATTCCAGAGGTAAACGCTTTCTATATTGGTATTCTCATGTATATGCAAACTACTTGAAGTCTTAGATTTCATTCTTTAAAAAGTGTGTAAAGGTTCAATGATTTCGAAAGGGTTTTGCCTTAATATCTCATTATCAGTGTGATGCCCTTTATGCCTTATAAATTTGCCAAAGTATAAAAGGGACACATTCTTATATCTCTGGTAAATCTACTATAATTAGATTAGATGTATAATTTTATATTTGTAATCTTTTTTGCATCCTGATACTATCATCAGTGTGTGTTTTTCCACTATCTGTTGTAAACAAATCTAATAAATATTCCATTTGCAGCTTTTATAAAGTCATTGATAAAACATTAACAAACTTCAATGATAGATTCCTGGAAACATACCATGATAGACTTCTTTGCAAATTGATTAATCCACAAAGGTCTTATTTTTGAGTTTTATCATCTAATCAGCTCCAACTCCAATAAACTATTTTGACATTTTGACTTCATGTCATTTTCTACACTAATTTCATCCTTCCCCACCCCCCCAAAGGCTTTGCTTAAAAACAAAAAGACTATATTTAAGAATTATGCTGAACAGTTAGGTTATTAGCACTATCCAAAAAAGGAAGCAAATTTATTCTGGCATATTTTTGAGGAAGTTATGTTTGCCATTAGTTATCACTGCTTATCTTTCCAAATGTTCACAAGCTTTTTTTCTTTAATAATGTAATATAAATTTTTTACAAATAATCAAAACTCAACTCACTGACCAATAATTTGCATATTTTTCTCCATTTTCTTTAAAATTAAGATATCATTTAATATTTTTCAATCCTGTAATGGTCAACATCTTCTCTGTTCTTTTAATGGTTACTGGCAGTGGTTCAGAAGTTACTTCTGTCAGTTTCCCCCCCATATTTTTTTAGGATCGAATTCATTTCAGTTCTGTTGACTTTATAATACTGGATATATTCAAGTACTGTTATTATTCCCTCAGACTTACTTTGATTTTGACTTTTTTAATCTGGTTTTGTTCTGATCTTTATTGTACAAATATCATTCTATTTGTCAGAAAAATAAGAAATAAGAATTCAGCAGATCCACCTTCTAGGCTTAACAGTTTCTTTTTATCATCCTATGTTCCTTGAATATTGGCCATTTTATTCTTTGATCTTCTTAACTCATATGTCTTTACTTTAGACATACTATTTCTTGCTGCAGCTTACTTACCACCTCTCCAATCTATATCTACATCTATCTATCTATGTGGAATCAGAGAAAGTCATTGCCAGAAGGATGATATTATAAGGAATGAAATTTAAAAGAAAAACAAATAATTTTGATGAAGAAATTATGAAACAACCAAGTGTTTCAATGAGTTTTCTAAATATGGTTGGTTGGGTTAAAAGACCACTGGATATAGCATCATCAGAAATTTGGTTATGATTTCTACCTCAGGCATTTACTAGTTATATGACTATAGACAAGCCACTTAAGTCTGTCTATAATAAGGAAATAATGATAACTATAGAAACAGCTAAACACCATGGCAAGGCTCAAGTAAGATCATGTATCTAGCATGTAAAGATTTAAATGTCTATATAAATGTCAACTATTATTTTAACTGCCTCCTTTTTAGTTCCCTTTTCCTGCATACCAATAAGTTCTAAGAATGCACATTTACACTTGACACACTAGAGGGTTTTCCCCTTTAAGGTAAAAACTGAAATCTGATGTATCTAGTCAAGGGGCAACAAATCCAGAGTCATATCCTAAAAGTCAGTATATCTGATAGGAGTAAAAGAAATGAATCTCTAGCTGGGTGGCCAAGGTAACTAGATGCTAACTATAATGATGAAAATTATAGCAAAGTACAATTCATTATTCTTTATTGTTATGGAAATTGGGGACAAGATAGCAAATTTGATTATATGAAGGTTACTCTTTGTAAACCCATCTTTAGCAACTATGCCTAGTGGGAACTGGCATGGCATCTTCCAAATGGGTCTTATGCCAACAAACAGATGGCTTTGAATAGAGTCTGCCAGAGAACAAGTGTTTGCATCATGTTTTTGTATGTAGTCATATTCTTCTCAAAGGCAACAGGCCCATCAAAACAGTGTATCATGCACAGTTTTCAAGTTGTATCCAAATAAGAGAGAGGAAAATACTCTTTGGGCAAGATACAGTGTTCTTATGATGATAGCCATCAAGGAACCAACACACTGCTTATATAGCTCTGTAGGTAAGATAATGATACTGATAAATTCAGAAATATGCACTATCATCTGAAAGTATTTAATTTCTATTTCTGAGTAGGAGTTTTTGAAAAGATAGTGGCAAGCATGAGCCATTACTTTTATTCACCTGTGTCTCTTAAGAATCAGTTACCAGCTATGCTGAGATAAAAAACAAATAAATAAACAAAAACAAAAAACAAAGGTATTGGACATCCAATGTTCATATTTCCTTTCTTTCAGTTTCATTATAACTGTTGATTACAATCATCCATTGTTGACTTTCCTGCTACCTGTAAAGTGAGAGCAAGTATAGGTGCTAAGGGTCGCCAAAATTTAGTCAGTCTTATACAAGTCTTTTGTGAAAATAAAAAGCATTATTTCACTTTGATTCAGAAAGGAATAGTTCTTTTTTAAATTTTTTCCTAGTAAATTTATTCATTTTTAATACACATTACTTTATGAATCATATAGGGAGAGAAAAAATCAGAGCAAAAGGGAAAAACCACTGCAGAGAGAGAAAAAAAAGACAGAAAAAAGAAGTGAAGGTAACACATATTGATTTACATTGAAACTCCTTAGCCCTTTTTCTAGATACAGATGACATTTTGAGTCACTGAAAGACTGAGAAGAACCAAGTTTTTCCTAATTGATCATTGTACATTCTTGCTGTTACTGTGTACAATGTATTCTTGGTTCTACTTGTTTAGCTCAGCATCAGTTCATGTAAATCTTTCCAGGCCTTTCTAAAATTAGCTTGTTCATCATTTTTTTTTTTACAGAATAATATTCTATTATCTTCATATAACACAGCTTGCTCAGCATTTCCTCAGTTGGTGGGCATCTACTCATTTTCTCATTTTTTGCTACTAGAAAAAAAAAGCTGCTGCAAATATTTTTGCACATGTGGGTCCTTTTCCCTCCTTTAAAATTTTCTTGGGATACAGACCCAGTAATGGGACTGCTGCATCAAGGGGTATGTACAGTTTTATACCGCTTTGGGCATAGTTACAAGTTGCTCTCCAGAAGGGTTGGATCATCACAATTTCATGAATAATGCATTAGTGTCCATTTTCCCCCAACCCCTCCAACATTTATCATTATCATTTCCTGTCATCTAAGCCAATCTGAGAGGTGTGAGGTGGTACCTCAGAATTGTTTTGATTTGCACTTCTCTAATCATTAGTGATTTAGAAAATTTTTTTCATTATCTATAGATGGCTTTAATTTCATCATTTGAAAATTGTCTGTTCATATCCTTTGAAGGATTAGTTCTTAATGCACCTATTGGAAGGGTAAATGGAAGTTGGAACACATATTCAGAGTACAATTACTGAATACATCACCAGGTGGCATTCCAAGCTCATTCTCTCTACACATGATAGAACAATTAAGTTCTGGTCTCACATAATTTCCCCCTTAATCTAAGGGGTTTTATAATTCCCATGCAAATTCATTATTAGCTTGGGTGATTTTCTCATTTCTACAATAGTCCAATCTTCTCTCCAACTTCACATAACCAGAAAGGATTACTCATTCATATGTAGATTACTTTTTTTTTTTTTGAAGAAGAAGAAGAAGAAGAAGCAACTTTAAAATGTTTAAACCCTAGTCAATCCACTGCTCCTGGCAAACTTTAGTATTTCAGCTACATCTACCTATTTTGTATCTTAAATATTCCAAAAACTGAATTGGTAGAGGATCATCTTTCCTCCTCCGCTTAAGCACTTTATTCTGAAAATTAAAGAGTATGCACTAATATTAATCTTGGCTCACCACATTCATCTGATTTGGTTTGTATTTACTACTGCTCTCTCCAATCATGAGTTCTTCAATGAGATTAAACTCTTGCTAGACACCTTACAGAATGAGCACTGAAAGTCAGCTACCAATTGCTTTTTTGGGGTACTTGTAATAGATCTTTGAAGTGTTTCTTTATCTTCTTCTTCTAGCATTTTACCTGAAAAACCACATATTATGGCATTAAAACAATCTTAGATATTTCTTTTTATGTAAAATTCTCTAGAATTTTTTTGATATTTCCCTTTTTCATTAATTAACTTCACAAGCCCATACATTTTTGTGTAGAAGTCATCAAACCTAATTTCTCACATCAAGACACTGAGACCCAGAGAGATTGTCACTTTCTCAGGATCACACTCATACCACTATTAAGTGTCTGAGGTTAGAATTCAGTCATGGTCTTCCTTACTTCAAGTCTAACATTGTATGTTCAATACACCATTTTGCCTTTGATTTTTTTAGCCAAACCTAGAGATAGTAGAAAAATGGGAGGAGAGGAGGGAAGAAGAGTACACTGATGAAGTGGAACATACAAATGGATATATGAGAAAATATCTAAACAAGGTGAAAACCAAGTCTAATTAAACATTATTGCTAAATGAAGAAAACAAACCTACCTTTATACCATGTTTATCTTTCTCCATGAAAGCATGTGATGAGGCAGTTAAATTTCATTACAGTTATGCCCCGTGTCACTTCATTTTCTATCTACTTGACTTCATAACATCATAGTCAGAAGCTACCTGACGAACAATGAGTTCATTTGCCATGAAATGCTTTCTTTGAGGGTCCTTGAACCATTTGGCAGGTTTGTTTACTCACTTCAATTGAGAATAGTAGCTCTATCAAGGTTTTAGTATTAAATATTTTCCCTTGCCTGATGCCCCTTGCCAATAATGTAGAAGTGAATCTTTCTTTCTTCAGTTCAGTTTACTACCTACTAACAATAAATAGGCGCCTTGATACACACATTCTCATAGTAATAAATCTGACATAGCAAGAGTTTATAATTTTTATTGATAAATTTTGTTTTAAGCCAATAGGCAAACACAAACAATCCCACATGAAACACTCATTCCTCAAAAAGAGTGAAACAAAGAATAATAAAAGATATGTAACTGATAGACTTTCAAGCTGTATACTTCAGTCAATTAACTTTGGAAAGAAGGAAGGAAAGAGGAGAGGGAAGGAAGGAAAAAAGGAAGGGTGAGGAATGAGAAGAGAGGTGGAAAAGAAAGGAAATAGGAACAATAGGAAGAATGAGGAAAAAAAGGAAAGAAGGGAGGGAATAAGGGAGGAAGGAAGCATAGGAAAAAGGAGGGAGGGAGGAAAGAAGAAATGGAGAAAAGAAGGAAAAAGAGAGAAAAAGGAGCAGTATTTTAATGTTACTAAATTTTTATTAGTTTTTTACACTACATTTGACATAATCTTTTAAATTTTGTTTTTGTATTATTACCATTTAATGACTTTATTGTTGTCAATGTTTATATATTTTTTGGTTCTGCTTTCTTCACTCTGTATCCCTTCCCACATTTATAAAAAATGCTCTCACTATCTTTACAAATCAGTTTTATAATACTTCTCCTCATGCATGTTATGTTACAGCCAAACTGGCCTGATTCCTGTTCCTTACAGTGAAAATAAGTGTGCAGACTTAGCATTAGCAATTAGATTTTATTTCATTTTCATTTCAGCAATGTGTTGACCTACAAGTTATTTTTCTGTAATAAAATAATTGCTTACATATATTTGGGCACTGACATGAATCTCTTTCAATCTGGTAAGCAATTGAAAAATACTTGTTAATGATGTTAGGAAATTAAAGCTTTGATTCATAGCTTCCTTGTGCTATAGGTATGAAATTTATCATCAATTATAACTTAGATTTAAATGCCCTTAGCCAAAATCAGAAAATCTTTCTGCTGCTGAGTGACCATTGGAACTGACTCTTACATTCCCTGAACTCAGAGATTTGAGCATTCTGTGTTAGCTCAAGAGTAGGGCTAATTGATGGAGACACTTGCCAAGACACTACTTTGGGGTTGATACCTGAGCTCCAGTTAGAGAGGGAAACTTGTGGGAAATGCCATGAGATTTTCTTACTAAAACCTTTAGGCATCTGCTTGGTGGTTTGTTCCTAGTGGGACTGATGTTTGTATTGTTGAATAGGCAATAAAGTTTGATCACATGAATTGATTAGTGTAATCTTATAGGAACCATCAAACCCTAATAATCATATGTAACCAAAAGTCAGTTTGGCACATTTATTACATTCCCAAAATGTGATATTTTATCTTGTGCCTCTGTGATTTGGCTTATACCCACTCTCTTTCATGCTTGGAAATCTCTTCTTTCTCAGTTCCACTTCTTAGAATACCTAACTCTCTTTGAGTTTCATCCAAGGCCTATCTCACAGGATCATCAAATTAGTGTTTGAAGTAATATAAAAATCATATTTCAGGTCTTTATTTTATAGCTGAGAAAATTGAGACCTGGACAAATAAAGTAAGTATTACTTTAGGTAATATGACACAGTCATAAGGATGACAAATATCAGAGGTAGAACTTCAACCAAAGTCTCCTAACTCTAGAGGTATTTTTTCTTTCCCTTGTGTGCATATAAGATCTTTCTATATGATCTCTCCCTCCACTTGTTAATACTCTGCAGAAGAGGAATAAGATAACAAGACATGCTTAAGGACAATTATTTACGTGGTTGTATACAAAATGGATTGGAAAAATGAAAGACTAGAAGCTCGAATCACACTACCAGAAGGCAAAGAGATTTGCAAACATAAATTCACTAACCTTCAAAGGAAAAATGTAAGAAATTCGGAGGTGGATTTTAATTCTAACTGTGATGGCAAACAACATATTTCCAAAATAAATATTTCCAAATCAGTTTATTATAGTTCAAGCTTTAGACAAACACAATTAAATGTTGCTAAACCATAGTCAATATATTACTCCTTGCTTCCAATAAGATCAGTAGTGAAACAACATTGCCCATTATCACCACTAGTATTCAACATTGTACTAGAAATGCTAGCTTTAGCAGTTAAGAAAAGAAAAAGAAATACAAGGAATTAGAATAGGTTGTGTGGAAATAAAACTATCATTCTTTGCTGATGATATGAGGATATACTTAGAGAATCCTGGAAAAACATTTAAATATTTCTACTTGAAACAATTAACAGCTTTAACAAAGTTGCAGGATATAAAATAAATCCACAGAAATCATCAGCATTTCTCTGTATTACTGACAAAGCCCAGGCAGCAAGAAATAGAAAGAGAAATTCCATTTAAAATTACCATTAGACAAAAGAAAATATTTGAGTGTCTACCTACCAAGACAAACCCAGAAACTATATGAACACAATTACAAAACATTTTTCACACAAACAAAATCAAATATAAACAACTGGAAAAAATATCAATTGCTCATGGGTAGGCTGAGCCTAAGAAAAATGACAATTCTGCCTAAATTGGTCTACTTTTTAGTGTCGTACCAATCAAACTTCCAAGAATTATTTTATAGAACTAGAAGCAATAATAACAAAATTCATCTGGAAGAACAAAAGGTCAAGAATATCAAGGGAAATAATGTAAAAATACAAAGGATGGTAGCTTAGTAGTACCAGACCTAAAACTATATTATAAAACAGTAGTCATCAAAACCGTTTGGTGCTGATTAAGAAATAGAGTAGTGAATCAGTGAAATAGATTAAATACACACAGCACAATTATCAAGGTCTATAATAATCTAGTATTTGATAAATTCCCAAACTCTAGCTTCTGGGATAAAAGCTTACTATTTGACAAAAATTGCTGGGAAAACTAGAAAGTGATATTTCAGAAATTTTGCATACACCAAATCTCACACCCTGCACCAAAATAAGATCCAAATGGATACCTGATTTGGGAACCCTAATCTTAAAGGAGGGAAAGGGACCCACCTGTGCAAAAATGTTCTTGACAGCCCTTATTTGTAGTGGAAAGAAACTGGAAACAGAATAGATGCCCACCAGTTGGAGAATGGCTGAATACATTATGATATATGAATGTCATGGAATATTATTGTTCTATAAGAAATGACCAGCAGGATGATTTCAGAGAGGCCTGGAGAGACCTACATGAACTGATGCTAAGTGAAATGAGCAGAACCAGGAGATCATTAAACACAGCAACAGCAATATTATACAAAGATCAATTCTGATGAATGTGGCTCTTTTCAACAACGAAATGATTCAGATTAGTTCCAATGGTCTTGTGATTAAAAGAGTCATCTACATCCAGAGAGAGGACTGTGGGAACTGAGTGTGGTTCACAATATAGCACTCTCACTCTTTTTGTTGTTGTTTGCTTGCATTTTATTTTCTTACTCATTTTCTTTTCTGGTTTTATTTGATTTTTCTTGTATAGCAAAATAATTGTATAAATAAGTATGCATATATTGGATTTACAATTATTTCTACCATGTTTAACATATATGGGATCACTTGCCATCTAGGGGATGGAAGTGGGGGGGTTAGGGAACTGGAACACAAGGTTTTGCAAGGGCTAATGTTACAGAATTATCTATGCATATATTTTGAAAAATAAAAACCTTTAATAAAAAGATGATACCCTAAGCATCTATTCATTAGAGAAATGCAAATTAAAATAACTCTGAAGTATCACCTCATGCCTCTCAGATTGGCTAAGATGACAGGAAAAGGTAATGATAAATTTTGGAGGGGATGTGGATTGATGGAGTTGTGAAATAATCCAACCATTCTGGAAAGCAATCTGGAACTATGTCCAAAGGTCTATAAAACTGTGCATATTCTTTGACTCAGCAGTGCCATTACTGGGTCTATAACCCAAAGAAATTATAAAGGAGAGTAAAAGACCCAATGTGCAAAAGATATTTGTAACATCTCTTTTTGTGGTCACAAAGGATTAGAATGGGATGGGATTCCCCATCAATTGGAGATTAGCTGAATAAATTGTGGTATATAAAGGTAATGTAATATTATTATTCTATAAAAATGATGAATAAGTTGATTTTAGAAAGGCCTAGAAAGATTTACATGAACTGATGCTGAGTGAAACAAGCAGAACCAGTATTACATTGTGTACAATAACAGTAATAATGTGCAATGATCAACTATGAAAGACTTGGTTCTTCTCAGCAGTTCAGTGATCCAAGGCAATCCCAATAGACTTTGGATGGAAAATGCCATTTACATCCAGAAAAACAACAATGGAGTTTGAATGTAAAACAATATATGCTATATTCATTTCTTTTTTCTGTTTTTTTTTTCCATCTCCTATGGTTTTTCCCTTTTGGTGTGATTTTTTCTCCCAGCATAATTCACAAGGCAATGTGTATTTACAAAAAGAAAAATAAAGAATTTACCAGTAAAAAATAAAACCATATTACTACTTCCAACCCTGCATCAATTTTTTACTGCAATGCAATCAGTGAATAAGAGAATAAGAGAACTTGATAAATGAAAATCTAAGTAAATCTATGAGGATGTGTCATTTTAAAATTAACCTAAAGGCTTTTACTACAATGTGTTTAGTACATTGTGTAATTGGTTTGTAACAGAGGACTAAAATTAATATCTCTTAGTATCTCTTAAATGGTAGATAGAATTTTCAAATTTGGATGTTTAAATCTAGAATGCTTAACAAAAAACAAAAACAAAAACAAAAACAAAACAACCACAAAAAACACCTCTTCACATTTATCCCTGAAGCACAATGTTAAATATATTAATATTTTCTCTCTATGTCTGTTAATTCTAGTGTATAGTCAACAACAATTATTGTTATTCAGTCATTTCTGACTCTTCATCACTCTATCCCCAGTTTTCTTGGCAAAGACACTAGGGTGATTTGCCATTTCCTTATCCATATCATTTTACAGATTAGGAAACTGAGAGAAGCATGGTCACTTACTCAAGGTAACACAGCTAATAAGTGTTTGAGCCTGAATTTCCACTCATATATTTCTGACTCCAGTGCTGATACCCCATTCGGTGGACCTTAGAGATCATCTTTTATTTTATGTAGAAGTAAAGTGAGGACATGAAAATAAAAGGGACTTATTTCAGGTTATACAAAACCTGAGAATTTGTCTTTTGTGTCCTACTACTGTGTTTCTTTGTTTAATATCTTTTCCCATATTATATCTATTAACCCTTTAACCCACCCCAATTCTCCATGCTAATTTCCCAAATTATGAATTGTTAAATTTAAATACATTACAATTCTGATTCTTTTGTTGAGTAATATGATTTCTAAAATCCTTTGCAATTGTCTGAAAAAAGATGGCTCATGAAAAGTCGGTCATAGTCCCAAGTAAAACATAACCTGCATATTCAATTCAATAAACATTTATTAAGTGCCTACTATATTCCAAGTTCAGCTAGGTGATGGAGTAGATAGACTACCAGGTTTTAAGTCAAGAAAACCTGAATTCAGCTCTGGCCTCAGATACTACTGTATGTATAATCCTGAGGAAGTCACTTAACCCTGTTTGCCTCAGTTTCCTCATCTATAAAAAGAAGTGGAGTAGAAAATGGTAAACCATTCCAGTGTCTTTGCCAAGAAAACCCTGAATGGAGTCATGAAGAGTCATGACTGAAATAACTGAACAACAATATATGCCGGGTGCTGTGCTAAACACTAACATCTAATGGAGAATAAAATAAAATGGAAAATGGAGGAGAGAACAGCAAGGGGTACTAAGTGTTCAGGCTTTTAATTCTATTCCATGGAATTCAAAATAGGCAAAGTTGCCTGTGGAAAAGTGGAGAATGACTTGAACAGCCCAGATAATTGCCCTCTCTAAAGCTTAGCTTGGGAAGGAGTTTAATACTTCATCCTCCATTCCTCCAAACAGAGGGGAAAGGAGACTTCTATGAGTTACTCACAAATCAGGGCAAGAGGAAACCTAAAGGTAGGAGTTGCAGAATTGAAAGAATTAAATCCTCAGTTCAGTAAAATTAAACTCAAATAGAAACTAGGCTACCATAATTGCATACAAAGATCCCTGCTCCCATATTGACTAAGAAAATCACATATTACTATTATCTATCTCCTATTGTATTGTTATTTATTTTATTAACTATTTCCCAATCATATTTTAATCTTTCTGTGAGTCTTAATGCTGGCTATGCATTGGCACTTCTCTAGGGCATAGTCCCATAGGTCACTGACAAAGAACAGGGCAAGGAGTGAAGAACTTTCTTTGGATGTTTTTGACTGATTTCATACAAACAATCCATGGGGGCAAGGGGTGCCTTTTTATTCCCCTCAGTAGATAAATTGACTTAGTTTTGTTAAAGAGCACCTCCCCAAACAGTCCAGTGAGTTTATTTCTCATTGATTCCAACAGTCATCTAGCTTTATTTTACTGAACTAAAGGCTTGAATTTCCCCCTAGACAGAAAATAAATTTGTGGTAATTAGATGACTAAACATATATATTTTGGTGATTCCCTTCTTTATTCTCCCTCTCAAAAAGACCAATACAGCCTCTAGTTTTATAGTACTAACCTGAATCCTTGACTCCTCCCAGAAGGACCTTAATTTGGGAATGATAAAAGGGTACATGGATCCTCATTTGACTCACATTGTTTAAAAAACTCATGAACAGTAGTTAAGAAGAGTGTCTAATGGGTCCTAGCTTTCCTCTAGTTTGAAGGATATTATTAATCTTCAGTAAAGTATTCTTCATATACTTCACAAGAAGAAGGGCATTTGTGAGCACATAGAACTCAAGCACTTGGTTCTTTTCTTCACAGTTGCAATCTATGAAACCAAGAGATGCTATTATGTCTTGGGACCATTCCTGTGGTAATATGGATCAGGAAACTGATCAATGTGGGCAAATGTGTTAGTGATATTCTCAATTCAAGTGACTTTTGTTTATGCCCTCCCATGAACCGTCACTATTTTTTTTTTGAAGCAGTTAAGTGACTTGTCCAGGGTCATACAACTAAGTGGTATTTTTCCCATATTGATAAGTTCAAAGATCCATTTCAATCATCATCTCTATGCAGACTTCTTTCAAATCTATATAGCTATATAAGTAGTTAGATGATGTAAATAATTAGACAAAGTCACAAAACCTGAATTCTAATTTAGTCTCAGACACTTACAAGCATATAACCCTGGGCAAAGCATTTAAACTCTGCCTGCCTCAGTTTTCTCATGGGATTGATAATATGTTAGGCTTGTTGTAAGGATCAAAAGAAAAACATTTTGTAAATCAAAGCACCACATCTTCATCATCATCAATCATCATCATTTTCATTATTTATCCTAGTTATCTCTAATCCTTCTCCTGGTTCCAGGGTTATCTTTAAAGTTATCTGTCATAAATCTCAACCTGGTTATTTCATAAGCAATTTGAACTCAACATGTCTAAAATAGAAATCATTATAGCCCCATATTTCTTCTTTAACCTTCTCTATTTTTAATGACAACACAACCACCTTCCAGACAACTTGGGTTTGCATCCTTGGAAGCCATTTGTTTCCTCTCTCATGTTTTTCAGCCCCAAGATCTAATCAGTGATTAAATATTAACAATTCTGCCTCCATCCTATTCTTTCCCTTCAGACTGTTATTAACTTATTTGGGGTCCACATTGTCTCACCTTGCTTATTTCCTTCTCATATCTTCCACCTCTAACCTAGTTTTTACTTAAATGACAAAGCAGTATTACAAAAACAAAGATCAAATTATGTTATACTACTACCCCAACTACACAATTTTTAATTATTCTTTATTCCTTCTAGGATATGTGATGGTGAAATTCGAAATGATTGAAGAAACAAGAGTTTGAGCTTCTGAGTGCACTGATTTATTAAATAAATGCATGCCAATTGCATAACAAATTGTGTTCTCCCCCCTGCTCCAGGATGCTGAACCTTAATTATGAGGGGACACAGATTCGTAAGCATTAAAAGAAAAAAAAAGTAATAGAATATAAACAGGATACAAAATTAGATAATCTGATTGCTAATTAGAAAAATATTGGGGTTTTCCTGTAGTGGAAGGGATAAGTAAATTAGGAGAGAAAAGAGCAAGCAGGCCGACTTTTCTAGATGTAAAATAAAATGTCCCTTGATTCCCACAATTAGTGAGCAGGGGGAATTTATAAAAAATAAAATGAAAGTTAGGTCTCAAAATGAAGTCATTTTACAAGACAGAGCCACTTTGCTTTGTATAATTCTCTCAGATAAAATGCCATCTTCTTTCATAGTTACTTTATAGTCCCCTCATCCACTTCATGCAGGCCCCATGTCTTTCAGATTGGCCCGTTATCTGTTCTTTGTTCATATAAATTCCAACATCCACTCTATGCTTTAGCACATAGTCTGTTATATCTTCAAGGTGCTATCTCTTCAACTCCTCCATAAAAAATCTCTGGTTTCCTTCAAATATTATTTCATGAATGAGTCTATTTCTGATTCCTCCATAACAGTTTCCCTCTTGAAATTGCTTTGAATGGGATTTTTAATTACTTACTTTTGTACAAATTATATTCCTTTCCTTCCAGTCCCAAGTTGAAAGTAATGTCCTTGAGAGAAGGAAAAATGTTTTTATTTGGATCTCCAAAGAATAGAAAAGTGCTTTAAATACTGTATATGTTTAATAAATTTTCCTGGGACAGAGTTGAATCAAAGTGAATTAAAATAAAAAGAAGTGAGAGTACAAGGAATAGGCCAACATTTTCTGTGTTACAGTTGTATTTTCATCCTTCATTCTCTTGCCCCCCCCAGAAGAAAAAGGAGGTCTACAATACATCATATTATTTCTCATTTATGGAAAGATATAAACAAGAATTGCTGGGGATGAAAAGATGCTCATCACTTAAGTTAAAGACTAGTAACTGAAATAATTGTATTTCTAGTTCCCTCTTGAAATGTGAAAAAAAGAAATGCTAAAAGCATATCACAGTACATCTTAGGCTCTAATGTAATTGATTTTAGTATTATAATGGAATAAATCTTAGAATACCTAACAGCTATATAGGAATGAAGGAAGGAAAAATGTAGAGGGGCATAGTGGGAAACACTGAGTGAGGTATAAGACCCTTTAGTCCAGTAAGGAACCTGCGGGCAGTATCTGGTTTGGCTCCCCATCCCCGTAGGGGTGTCCCGACCTTCTTGAGAAGTCAATGTGCATGACAACCTGTGTTGTAATTAAAGCGGAGTTATACTAAAGTGGCAAGGAAACATCTGCACACAATAGCAAGTTATGTGGTCCTGCATGCACAGTATTCTATTAGTTAGCACATGCACAGTACACTATAGTTTTTTTATTTATTTTTATTTATTTTTTATTTTATTTGCATAACATATGTGTGGGTAATTCTTCAACATTAACCCTTACATAGCTTTCTGTTACAAATTTTTCCCCCCAACTCCCCACCCCTCCCCTACATGGCAGGATATCCACTACATGTTAATTATGTTAAAATGTTAGCAAATCGAATATATGTATACATATTTCCAAACTTATCATTGTTGTGCAAGAAAAATCCTATCTACACAAAAGATATATCAGATAAAGGAAACACAATGTAAGCAAACATCAATCAAGGAGTATGAGAATGTTATGTTGGGGTCCACATTTCACATCCCTCTCTCTGGGTGTATATGGCTTTCTTCAGTGAACAATTGGAGGTGGTTTGAAACATTTCATTGTTGAAGAGAGCCATGTCCATCAGAATTGATCGTCATATAGTACTTTTGTTGCCGTGTATAATAATCTCCTGGTTCTGCTCATTTAGCTCAGCATCAGTTCATGCAAATCTCTCCAGGCCTCTCTGAAATCATTTTGCTGGTCATTTCTTACAGAACAATAGTATTCCATAATATTCATATACCATAATTTATTCAGCCATTCTCCAATTGAAGGGCATCTATTCAATTTCCAGTTTCTAGCCACTACAAAAAGGGCTGCCACAAACATTCTTGCACATGTGGGGCCCTTTCCTTCCTTTATGATTTATTTGGGATATAAGCCCAATGGAAATGCTGCTGGGTCAAAGGGTATGCATAGTTTGATAACTTTTTGAGCATAGCTCCAAATTGCTCTCCAGAATGGCTGGATCCGTTCACAGCTCCACCAACAATGCATCAGTGTCCCAGCCCTCCCACATCCCCTCCAACATTCATCATTAACTTTTCCTGTCATTTTAGCCAATCTGACAGGTGTGTAGTGGTACCTCAGGGTTGTCTTGATTTGCATTTCTCTGATCAATAGTGATTTGGAGCACCTTTTCATATGACTATAAATAGTTTTAATTTCATCCTCTGAAAATTGTCTGTTCATATCCTTTGACCATTTATTGATTGGAGAATGGCTTGAATTTTTATAAATATGAGACAATTCTATATATATTTTAGAGATGAGATGTTTATCAGAACCCTTAAATGTAAAGATGATTTCCCAATTTATTGCTTCCCTCCTAATCTTGACTGCATTGGTTTTGTTTGTACAAAAATTTTTTAACTTAATATAGTCAAAGTTATCTATCTGGTTTGCAATTAAGAGTTCCAGTTCTTCTTTGGACATAAATTTATTCCATCTCCATAGGTCTGAGAGGTAAACTATATTATGTTGCTCTAATTTACTTATAGTATCACTCTTTATATCCAGATCATGAACCCATTTAGATGTTATTTTGGTATGTGGTGTTAGCTGTGGGTCAAGCCCTAATTTCTTCCACAATAGTTTCCAGTTTTCCCAGCAGTTTTTGTCAAATAGTGAGTACTTATCCCAGAAGCTGGGTTCTTTGGGTTTATCAAAGACTAAATTGCTATAGTTATTGCCTAGTTTGTCTTGTGATTCTATCCTATTCCACTGATCAACTACTCTATTTCTTAGCCAGTACCAAATGGTTTTGATGACCGCTGCTTTGTAATATAATTTTAGATCTGGTACAGCAAGTCCACCATTGTCAGCCTTTTTTTTCATTAATCCCCTTGAAATCCTTGACCTTTTGTTCTTCCAAATGAACTTTGCTACTATTTTTTTCTAGATCTGTAAGATAATTTCTTGGGAGTTTGATTGGTATGGCACTAAATAAGTAAATTAGTTTGGGTAGTATTGTCATTTTTATTATATTCACTCGGCCTACCCATGAGCATTTTAAGTTTTTCCAATTGACTAGGTCTGATTTTATTTGTGTGGAAAGTATTTTGTAGTTTAGTTCATATAGTTCCTTACTATCCCTTGGCAGAAAAATTCCCAAATATTTTATACTATCAACAGTTATTCTGAATGGAATTTCTTTTTGTATCTCTTGCTGCTGAACTTTATTGGTAATATATAAAAATGCTGATGATTTATGTGGATTTATTTTGTATCCTGCAACTTTGCTAAAGTTGTGAATTGTTTCTAGTAGTTTTTTAGTTGAGTCTTTAGGGTTCTCTATGTATATCATCATGTCATCTGCAAAGAGTGATAATTTGGTTTCCTCATTACCTACTCCAATTCCTTTAATCTCTTTTTCTTCTCTTACTGCCAAAGCTAATATTTCTAAGACAATATTAAATAATAATGGTGACAGTGGGCAGCCTTGTTTCACTCCTGATCTTATTGGGAATGGTTCTAGTTTGACTCTATTACATATGATGCTTGCTGAGGGTTTTAAATAGATGCTACTAATCATTTTAAGGAAAAGCCCATTTATTCCTATACTCTCCAGTGTTTTTAATAGGAATGGGTGTTGGATTTTATCAAAGGCTTAGTTATGTAAGTATATTGGGATATATAGCTGAGAGAATTTTCAATAAATGTCCTGTTTGACTGTCTTTGTGAGTTCTGCCCCTTTACTCCTCACCCATGATTAGAATTTGGACTGGTACCAAAATCCTCTAGTGAGTAGCTCTAGACAGAAAAGCACTAAGAAAAGAAGGGAAGAAAGTAAAGACCAGGAAAAAAAATTAAAACAGGTATCTAGAAATGACTTTTTTTGCATCATAACTATAGTACAAGAAGGGAGATTTTTTCAGATTATCCATAAGGAATGTAAAGAAGCTCCACACTTCAGCCTCTGGTTATTAAAAAAAGATGGCAGCACAGTTATTTGGACCAATTGGCTAAATAGGTCATATTTTTGTTGTATCTGAAATCTCTCCTCAAAGATTAAAAAAAAAAGTGTGACAGACAACCTCAAAGAAAATACATGTCCTTGGAGCTGCCAGGTGGTGCAGTGGTTAGAGCAGGAGGACCTGAGTTCAATTCCTTTCTGAGACACTTAACACTTCCTAGCTATGTGACCCTAGACAAGTCCCTTAATCCCAATTGCCTCAGCAAAAATTAAAAAAGAAGAATAAATAAAATACATGTCCTTAATTTGCTACTTGTATTGCATGAGGGAAATTGTTCCTCCATCTTAGAGCTCATAAAGCTTGGCAGAAACATTTCTGCCAAATAAACTCCCAAAGAGCTATCAAATATCACTGTTTTTATCTTTTGTTTCAAAGACAGACATTCCCCCCATAAAATGCACCCCTCAAATGTGCCAAGATAATGTGTGTTGGTATTTGAGGGAATGAAGCTAGTCAACTATGCTGACATTTGGGTCTGATACAGAACTGCATGATAAGCCTATTGAAAATACCATTTTTTATTAAAATGCAGACCCTTGTGAAAGAGAACTGAATGAATATCATCTGTTATCTTGTCTCTTTGAAGCCAAAAGTCTTTAAGCACATTTTCTGAGCAGTTACCTATGGGATTTCAAGACTGGAGCACATTATGACTAGAGCACTGTAAATTTTGGAGATTCACAATTTTGCTTCCACAACTCTGAGATGTCTCTGCCTTTCTAATGGAGGCAAATCTGAACTTAAAAACAGATGCCCCTAAGTAATTCTAGCCAACCTTTACGTGCTTCACCTACATAACTTGGCTACTATATTCTTGACAGCTCATAGATGGCATAGATGCTAAGTCACCAATTTTAAAGATGTGCTCATTTGGGATATCTATTTACATTCTTCAATTGTTATTGGCACTGGGCATCCAAAC
This sequence comes from Myrmecobius fasciatus, assembly GCA_023553655.1. Lineage (NCBI taxonomy): Eukaryota > Metazoa > Chordata > Mammalia > Dasyuromorphia > Myrmecobiidae > Myrmecobius > Myrmecobius fasciatus. The sequence goes on along the minus strand of JAJPUD010001404.1, from coordinate 374,946 downwards.
TGCTACATGAATTAAAAGCTTCAGACTGACCTAGATTTATTCTTTAGTCACATTGCAGAAATGGAAATACTGTCTTTTGAGAAAAACCCCAAAAGCAACCAGAATAAAATGCCAAATGTTGCATTGTCAAATTGTTCATTACAGTTCTTACCTGCCCGTAGCATGGGCACTTGTCTGCTGGTCAACTGAGAAAGCATGTTATTGTGGAAAGATTATTGAGTTTTATGTCAGAAAATCTGAGTTTACAAAGAGATCATAAAAAAGAGTAAAGGACTCATGCACAGAATTATTTGTGGCAACTCTTTGTGATGGCAAAGAACTGGAAATTCAGGGCATTCTCATCAACTGGGGAATGACTAAACAAGGTGTAATGTATAAACGCATAAATAAATACTATTGTTCTGTAAGAAATTGTGAACAGGCAGATTTCAGAAAAACCTGAAGAGACAAATGAACTAATGCTGAATAAAACAAGCAGAACCAGTGAAATGTTTTACACCATAACAGCAACATTTTACAACAATGTACAATAACTATAATAGACTTAGATTTTCTTAGCAATGCAATTACCTAAGACAATTCCAAAGACTTGTGATTGAAAATGTTATCTGAGGAGATTGGGAGAGAAATTCCTAGTTCAAAATAAACATGCCATTCTCTTTGGCAAAAGACAGGTTTATTTAGGGGAATAGGTAATAGACAAAAAAACAAGAGGTAAATAGGTACCAGGAGTGGCAAATGTTAAATAATGTTGGGGAGCATATGGTTAGCAAGTAAAAAGACAAGTTCCCCAGGGGAATTCACAAGTAATCAGGAAAAAGGAAATACTATTTGAGGTCAGAATAAGCCATTGACTGGCAGGTTAGATCCATGAAGGATTTTAGCAGACTAAAAAGAGTTAGCTATAGCAAGGAAAAAGACACCATTAGAGGGAAGAGTGAAAAACTTCATAGTGGGCTTAGTCCTGAAGGAACTTAACAAAGATCTTCACTATAACCAGAAAAGAGTTTCTCAAAAAAGTAAAGGCAGGAATTCAGAGGGAAGATCAAGGAGGAGATTAAAGTGACAGAGAGTTCAAAGGTAGGGAATCAAGTAGCCAGATGGAATTCACTTGGCAGAACAGGTCCTAGACCTGTCTAAAGATATGCTAATCAATATTTCAAATGCCTATTGAAAGATGCACAGAGTTTTGAGGGATAAACAAAGGAATTCCATCCTCACAATTGCTTTACTCAAATAGGATAATCTGGTAATTTGTTATATCTGTTTATAGCCATTTTGGCTTCTTCCTGACAGGAAGAGAGTAAATCATCACTATCCACATCCAGAGAAAGAATTGCAGAGTCTGAATGCAGATCAAAGTATACTATTATTTTTACGGGTTTTTTTTTGTTTTTTCTTTCTCATATTTTTCCCTTTTGTTTTGGTTCTTCTTTCACAACACAACATGTGGAAATATGTCTAGCATGATTGTACATTTATAATTTATAACAAGTTACTTGCTGTTTTGGGGAGGGAAGGATGGAGAAAAATTTGAATTCAAAATTTTACCAAGATGAATGTTGAAAATGTTTACATATAATTGGAAAAAATGAAATTCTATTAAGTGAAAGGAAAATAAATAAAAAAGAAATGAAAATCCTGTCCTTGATTCATTTCATCACCTGGGACAAGTCATTCGAGATTCTTAAGACCAGATTTTCTCAGGTGAAGGGAAATGATTTTAGTTAGGGAATCTTGTTTTGTCCACATTCAGTGATGAATTATCTAGATTTATGCATTCAGTTCCCACCTCCATTTTGATGAATGATGGTCTGCTCTTACTTTTTGTGTTATAAACCTTGGTGGTACTGCTGGTGATGGTAATAGAAATTTCTTTCAAACCAAAGCAAAACAGTAATTTGGTTTGCAACTTAAGCAGTTACAAAGAGTTTTCTGTAATATGTTTAGAAGAAAAGTACATGTTTAACCTATATTGAATTGCTTGCTGTCTAGAGGAGGGGGAAAGGGAGAGAAAGGGAGAAAAATTTGGAACACAAGATTTTGCAAAGGTGATTGTTGAAAATTATTTTTGCATGTATTTGGAATTATTAAATACTATTTTTTAAAAAAGTTTTCTGAGACACTGAAAAGTTAATTAAATGACTTATTCATGCCTGCCCAGTTTGTAAGTGTCAGAGGGAGATTTAAACCAAGATGTCTTTGCACAGCTATCCCTCATTTCTGGAATTATCTCCCCTCTTTTTTACCTCTTGAATGCCCTTGTTTTCTTCAATGCTCAAGTCAAGCATCATCTCCAGGTGAGATTTTTCTAGATACCAAAAGCTGCTAATGCCTCCCTCTTCCTAATTAATTAGTTATTTATATATTAAATTAACATACTCTAAATTGAACTTCTCATATATAACATGTACCATAGATTATAAGCCCCCAGACAATGGTTTCTAGGTACTTGCTGCCTTTGTATCATCATTGCCCATCAAGTCCCTCAAATAGAATAGGACTTTAATGAATGACTGATTGATAGATCAATTGTCTATCTGCTATGCTACCTCTTTACTATATGAAATTAGTCAAAATACCTGCATTTAAATTCTACCTCTGAAACTGATTATATATATATATATATATAATTTCAGTCATTAGTCACCTTATTCTTCAGTTTCCTTATTTATAAGATGAACAGGTTAATCTAAGGGGATCTCTAAGGCCCCTTCTAGTTCTAAATAAAAAAAATGCTATAATTTATAAAAAGATGGCATTAATCAGTACTTTTACTATATCATCTCTATGATTTTCCCAATAACTAGTGATACAAGAGCTGGTTATTATTTCCCCACTTTACAACTGAAATAGGCTACAACACATTGACTTGGCCAGGATTGATACAACTAGTAAACATCTGCGATAAGATTTGAATTTAGGACTTCTTGATTTCAAATCAATACTCTATGCTCACCATAGTCTAAAATTAGAATGTTCTCTAAAGCCAGTAGCTTATTACAAAATTTTTCCCATCACTATGGAAACAGTGAGTTAAATAAGGAATTTTGTGTTAGGACACTGCACTTTCACTTAGATGCAAGATTTTTGGTTGCACTTAGACTTGCCTCAACAGTGGTTTTAGCTCTCTGGGACTATCTAAACACATCACACTTCAAAAATTTTATAGATCACTGCTCTGGCCCTGCCTTTGACAGATCAAAGCAGCCAAGCACAGAAGAGAAAGCATATTTGCTAGAACTACAGATTTTTTACTTTAAGACACAAGGGCTGAGCTCAATGCTTTTTACTACTTTTCCCTGATGGGCATTGTCTTAGTACAGCTTTGAGTGCTATGACATGCACATATTAAATTAGAATCTGAATTTCCATTTTGTATTAATATATACTTGTGTAATAGAATCAAAGCTTCAGAAAGTCTATTTCTTCCATTAAGCTTCCATTAAAAAAAAGTAGTGAGAACTTCTTGAATATCAGTGGACTTATAGCCATTAAAAATCTATAACAATAATAATTCATGAGTAGCAAGGTATCTTAGTAGATACGAATGCTAGGCTTGAAGTCAAGAAGACTCATCTTTTTGAATTCCAAATTTACCTCAGACACTTACTATCTCTGTGATCTTGGGCAAGTCATTTTACCTTGTTTGCTTCAATAATTGATTCTTATCTGTAAAATGAGTTACAGAAGGAAATCTTTTCAGGATTTTTGCCAAGAAAGACCCAAATATGTTTAGCAAGAGTCAGACATGACTGAAATGAATAATAGTTTATATTTAAGTGGATATTTGTAATTTATATTATTTCATTTGAAGTCTCCAACGTGTGTATTTCTGTGCATACATATGTATCTTTGTGGGACATACATGCATACCCTATTTTACAAGGGCACAAGAACTCTGAAGCAAATGGCTTTAATTTGATCATATGTATAATAAATGTCTGAAGTTAAAATTAAAATAGACTTTTCTTACTCTGAGCCTAGTAGGTTTTTGTTTTGCTTTGCTTTATTACAGCAATATAACCCTTCTCTGAAGTTGAAGTTATGTCTTGTATTTTGGAGTAAAATAAAAACAGATAAAATATCTGTGTATATGTATGTATGTAAATGAGTATCTTCTCTGTAAATTAAATTATAGAAATAAGAAAATCCTTAAGAATTTTCTTCCCCAGATGTTCTAGGACAGCAGTTTTTATCATTGTTCAACCCCTAATAAACACTAGTAGCTTCCTGTCACTTTTAGGATCAAGTATAAAATCTTATGGCATTTGAAAGCTCTTACAACCAACTCCCCCAATTTTTCCAGTCTTCTAACATCTTACATCCTCCTTACTTCTCATATTCTTTGATGTAGTTGCAATATCCTCCTTGCTGTTCTATTGATGATGTACTCTTATTTCTTGGGTCCAAGCATTTTCCATGATTTTCTTCCATATTTAGTTTGCTCTTGCTCCTCATCTCCAATCACTGATTTATCTGGCTTTTTTAAAGCTCCAGCTAACATCTCAACTGCTTTTAATTTCAGTCCTTTTTTTTTTTAAATTGCATCCTATTCAAACGTGTATATAGATTGTTTGTACATATGTCTTTAATTGTCTCCATTATTAGATTGTAAGTTCTTTGAGGTCAAGACTATCTTTTGCCTTTTTGTGTATCCCCAGAGCACACCATAGTATGGCACATAGTAGACATTTAATAAGTGCTTATTGATTTACTAATCTTTTTTTTCCTTTTCTGTTTATTGTCTGTCTGTTTTTAAAGTACATGATAAGATTTTACATTGAAAAAGAAGTTTCTCCAAACTCAACTAACATAAATATATTCCACCAATATTTACAAAAATCTTTTTTTTAATTTGATCCCATTGATTTAGAATATCATTGAAATATACTGGGTAATGTGTATTTTACTTGACAAAAAAAATTATTAAGCTCCAGGAATTGTGATAGATAATGGGGATACCAAAGCAAAAAAAAAGCAACAGTTCTAGCTCTTGAAGAGCTTACAATCTACTTAGAAAATAGAGCACATCCATAGATAATTAAATACAAATGAAACCATGACATCCCTGCATCTCTTCCTACCTCACTGCCTTAATCTAGGTGTGCTACATTTCATCTCTCTTCCAATTATGGGATTTGTTAATACCAGGTTTTAGATTTTTATATTTTATCCTACAGGTAACAAAGAGAAATTTGTTGTTGTTTTAAACTAAGTGACTTGATTGGACACGGTCATTAGGAAAATGATTTTATCAGTTATATGGTGGTTTTGTTAAAGAACAGGACAGGATAGAGAGAGAAGGAAAACATGTACATTGGTTAGGGTACTATGGCACTCCATGTGAGAGAAAATGAATAAGAGCATGATATGGTGATATAACTATTAATAAATCACCAAACATTAAAATGGATTAAAATCTGGCTTTGTAAGGAGGTATTTTCTGAATCAATTGACTACCCTTTCCAGCTAGCAGTTCCTGGGACGTTTTCATGAGTGCACTGGGTTAACTCACTCTCACCAAATAGAACTGGCATGATTTTCCCAGAGAAGGATGTTTAGATTGGATTTATTATATGCTTGTGAACATAAGGACTTCCAAGATTGAAGCAAGTTCCAAAGGTCTTGTGATGGAGAGAGCCATCTATACCCAGAGAGAGGCCTGTGGGAACTAAGTGTGGATCACAACATAGCATTTTCACTTTTTTTATCATTCCGTGCTTGTATTTTGTTTTCTTTCTCATTTTTTCCCTTTTTGAACTGTTTTTTCTTGTGCAGCAAGATAAATATATAAATATGTAGACATATATTGAATTTAACATATGTTTTAACATGTTTAACATCTGAATTGATTGCCATCTAGGGGAGGGATAAGAGAAGGGGAGGAAAATTTGGAACACAAGTTTTTGCAAGGGTCAATGTTGAAAAATTATACACATATGTTTTGAAAAGAAAGAGCTCTAACAAAAAAAGAAAATTCCTTATGCGATATGAACACATAAAATGACACTTCAACAGTCCTAAAGATAAAGTGAGTGGTCCAATTTTACAAAAATAATAAGCAGAAGAACTAATATTCAAATCAATATTTTCTGAGCTAATATTTAGTGTCATTTAGATTTCCTCAATCTTCCTAGATTTAGACCCAGAACTCCCCCAAACCCAACTAGCCCCAGGCTCCCCACTTGGAACCAACCTGAGTGGTTTGAACTTCACAAGGGTGAAACCTCAGCCCAGGGTCTTTCTTCAGATCTTGTTGTACCAGAAGGACCCCTGTTCTACCCCAAGTCTTCTGGATTTTTCACCAGTCTATGTTCTCTCTGAGGTGCAAATATGTGGTGTTTTGGGGGAAATCTGGAGACCTTAAAATTTACTGACCTACTCCACCATCTTTCCAGAATCCTTTCCTGAAATAATTTTCTTTCACCAAAAAACAAACCTTATATCAATCTTCCCTCTTATGGTCGAGGGAATCACTATGTTTCTGGTCCTCTAAATTTACAGCTTCCGCGTATCTCTGCATCTCAATCTTTCTTAACATATATATCTAATCAGTTTCTAAATATTCTTTTTTTTCTCTAAAAATTCTTTCTCATTCATTCCCTTTTCTCTACTAACTTACGCGTAAGTCCACCTTACAATTTATCATTGTACATTTATCAATTTATCAATTCCTGGATTGATCAAAGTAGCCTTCTGATTGATTTTTTCTGTTACAAATCTCTCTACACTGATATCCAGTCTCCACTCAGTTGCTAAATTGATTTTCCTAAATTGTAGATATGATCATGCCATTCTATAAACTCTATTGGCTCCCTTTTGTTATTCCAGAACCAAATATAAGCTTCTCCTTTTGTCATTTAAAGTGATAGAGAGATTTTGATTGAGGAAATCTAGGCTGATTGGGAAAGCCGGGCCTGGCAATGCTGAAAGGCCATGGCCCTGGGAGAGAAGGAACAAGCTCTCCCCAAGGCAGAGGGGAAGGGACACTGCTGGCTGCAGGCAACTGCAGGAGGAGCAACTCTTGATTTGGGGTTCTGGAGCTGACTGTAAAAAGCAAAACCATCTAGGAAAAAAGTAAAAAGGTAATTATGGTATACAAAAGAAGTACAGAGGAAGAATGGATGCATTAGAGGGGGGAGGAAGGCAAAAGGTTAAATAGACAACACTACACATATAGCATGAAGGTTATAGCACTCTCCAAAATCTATAAAAAAAATAGGGGGAGATGGATGGATGAAGGGAGAAGCAAAGGGTGAGGGAAGACTTGGGAGGAACCCATGGGTTGGAGGAAGTTAAGTAATAGCAAGGCAAATTAAGCTTCATAATTAAAATAGAAGAGTTAGCATTTATATGCTAACTTTATACATATGTATATATATTTTATATTTAGTTTATATGCATTTATATATAGTTTATATGCATATACACTACAACAAGGAGCATAATTTATTAGAAAAAAAAGTATAACTAGTAATTATTGATTTCAAAGTCAAATTTAAAGGTTCAATCAAAAGAGAAATCTTCATTATATGGCAACCATACCAATATTGTTTTAGATGCATGTTTACATATGGGTAAATGTCTGTATATGTAGATATGTGTATATGTTGCTCCTGATATGTGTGTATATAGATATATGTATATGTGTGTGGGTCTGTGGGTGGATGTGAATGTATATGTATATGTGTGTCTGTGTCTGTGTGTCTGTATATATCTATATATTATATATAAATATATCTGTGCTTAAGTATAGCCTGCTTCAGGGAGGTGGTAGGGATAAAAGGGAGGGGGGAGAATAATGGGAAAAAATTAATGTAGAGAACAAACAATCTACAAGGAAGCAAAAAAAAGATGGATTCTCATGAAAATAATTTCTTCTGTTATTATGTATCCTTTTTTGAACTGCAAATTTAAATTTATTGTTATATATTTTGAATGCTCCCTGATATTCTGCTGGGCACATGACAATGTTCTGTTCTGTTCTGTTTTCTTTATCTATCTTCCTTTTTCTCTTCTTTTTTTTAAAATCAACAGAAAAAAAGAAAATAAGGAAAAATAAAAATGAATCTCCTTTGGGCATGCTGAGTTTTGGACATCTAGAAGATATCCAGTTAAAAATGTCTAATAATTAATTGATCATATGCATATTGGAATTCAGGAAAGAAGCTATGATTTGGTATATTAATCTAAGGATTATCCTTTTAGGGATGATAATTGAACCCATGGGAGCTGATCAGATAACTAACTGAGAGTATATAGAAAAAAAAAAAGATTAAAAAGCCATCCAGCATATAGAGCTGGAGGACACACAGAAAAGTATTAGATATGGATGAAAACCAATTAAAGGAAACTGAGAAAGAATAAACTGAAAGGTAAGAGAAGAGGGAGAAAATAGTATCATTAAACCACAGAAAAGAAAGATTGGCAGTAGTGTCAAATACTGCAAAGATTTTAATGAGCATGAGTACTGAAAAAATATTATCAGGTTTTCAATTAAGAAATCAGTGGGAACTTTAGAGATGGCAGTTTCAATTAAATGATAACATAGAATGCTATATTAAAGAGGGTTTAGAAAAGAATAAGAGGATAAGAAGGTAGGTTGCCCATTGTAGATGATTTATTCAAGAAGATCATTTGAGAAGGTAGCAGAAATCTAGGATGTTAGCTAGTGGAAATTGAAGATACTATTGAGGATTTCTTTTTATATACAAGAAAACAGGCATGGAAGTTGCAGTGAAATTGCTAGTAGACAGAAAAAATTAAAAATAAGAAAGAGAAAAAAATGATAATGGGAGAAATATGCTAGAGAAGATGTGAGGGAATGGGGTTGAGCCAATAAGGGCCCAAGGTAAATAAGGTCAAACATGAACATAGAGGAGTTGACAGCAAGAAGAAGAGTCATCTCTTAGAATCTGAAATAAATGAGAAAATAGAGGGAAATGATGTAGGAGTGATATGAAATGAATAGTCTCAGCATATTTTCTCCCTTTTTTCCCCTAATGAAGTATATGTTTTAGAACACTCTGTGGTGAAATCAAGAATCAAGGAGCAGTAAAAGGATTGTTTTGCTATAGTGAGGGTCTAATTGAGATGAGATGTTATAAACATGTGGTGAATTAAGTCATCATGGCTATAAAATTTCCTCCACCACCAATGAACATCACAAGAGTAGGAACCAAGGATGCAGATGAATGGAGAAATCCAGATTCTTGGTTTGGCAAGGCATGATTGGTATAGGCTATATAAATATATTAATAGACTCTTGAGAATCACATACTTCATAAGTCAAGTCAATTCATCAAACATTTAGGAAGTAGGTATCGTATGCCGGGCATTGTACTAAAAATAAAAAAAAAAAGGTTTCAAAGGGAAAAAAATTCCCAGCCTTCAAAGCACTTGTATTTTATTGAACCTACATGTACTTAAAAAAAATCTATTATCTCCTCGATATTTATGCTACTTCAAATAATGTAGACCACAAATGCCCCAGATTCTTTTTTTCATGGGTTCCAACAGCTAAAGACTCTCAATGGTCAACCAACTGATGATGAATCTATGTGTCCTTTAACAGACTGGTTCTCAGAAAGCAGAGATAGTATTTTCCTGGAATTGTGCCTGAAGCTTTTCCAATATGGTACAATTTTCACGAGTTTATGTTCCATCAGAAAAGATGCTGAGAAACACAGATCATTGTCACTCTATAATGAACCATTCAAATTGAACTTATGAAGAATTAAATTCAAGATTGCTCTGAAAGCATATAGAGAGATATAGTAACTCAAGGAAGAAGGCTTCATGGGGGTAGCTCCTGAGTTGATCCTTAGAAAAGATCAATATTATGAAAGGCATATATCAGAAAGCAATTACATTCCAGGCTTCTGGAAAGTCAAAGAGATGTCTAATAGTAAACAGTTTTTTTAACTGTTTTTCTGTAAACAGTAACTTCTATTTTCCAAATAAAGGCACTGTGCAAATAAAATACTCTTGTATCTCTTTGGGTTGTAGCTCTGTATATGTCTCATTAGTTTTGACTTGAAATTCCTGTGTAATTTCAAGTTGCAAACCTGATCAGAGGAATCCTATGGGCAAGGTGAAGTCTTGTTCTGTTCTTTCATTAAAGGTGAATTGTACAAGGGAGGAAAAGGTCTTTCCTACTCACATAGTCCAGGTAATTTAAGAGCCATAAGACATGTCATTTTCCTCACACTGCCTAGATGGTCATTCTATGTTGAAGCAAATGTAGAGCTTTGTAAAATTAAATTAATGCTAATTAAGGAATATGAATTCCAGCACGTGTAGTTAAGCAGCTAAGAATGATTCCTCCCAAGTCCTACAGAGGCAAATGACCTCTAATTTCCACCACTTATTAAGTTAAATTGTAGAGAAAATTAAAGTTGTTCATTGATTGGCATTTGAAAAAGCAATTAGTGGTTATACTTTGATAAAAACCCAAAAGAAAGAAAAGATGCATCAGCAAGGTTGAACTCAAATATCCTAGGAAATAAAAAAAATATTGGTGACCAGAGGAAATAAATATTTATTGTGAATTATTTTGTGTTCGAATATCTCAGTCTGGATCAGAGCAAAATGTCACCCATCAGCAACCTCATGTATTCATTCAATCAGTACTTATTATGCAGAAGGTACAATACAGATTATAGCAGAAGCTGAATGATCAATTCTCAGGGATGCTGGAGATTAGATTCTTGCTTCAGTTCAGGATTAAGTTATCCCAGTGATTCTCAACCTTTTTTTGTTGTTTTACAATCCCTTTCAACAACAACAACAAATGTGCTGTCAATCCTCGGAATAATTTAGTAGATTACTTACAATATACTTAGTTAAATTCTTAGTAATTACTAACAAGTGCCTATTATGTGCCAGGCAACTATGCTAAGTACAGGAGTCCCTCTGATGATGGCTTTTGTTTAACTGAGACAGAAACTGAAGAATATCATATTTGGTCTTTGTGTATAGCCTTCTTTTTAACTAAGATATTTCTTTATGGTGAACTGAGTTTTTCTTTCTTGATTGGTACACTTGAATAATTGCACTGGAAAATGAAAATGGCATTCCCTGATTCAATTCAATTCAACTAATATTTATTTATTAAATATCTGCTTTGGAACAAGCAAGGTAGAAACTAGAAGACTGATGCTAGTCACAAGAAGCTTTGGAAAAATGATATCCTCTCACTGCTCTTTAAATTACTACTGTATATGAAATTTCTTGATGTCCATCAGTGAAATAAAAACAAAGAAGGAGAGAGAAAGAGAGAGAGACAGAGAGACAGAGAGAGAGAGAGTGTGTGTCAAACAGAGACATAGACAAAGAAAGAGATGGAGGGAGAGAGACAGAAAAAGAGGCAGAGACAGTAAGGCAGGGAGACATAGACAAAACGTGTAGGCAGACAGAAATGGACAAACAGATGAAGACAGAATAAAGAAAGAGACAGAGAGCAAGATTGAGCTGAGCCTTGAAGGAAGCTAAAAATTCTGAGACAGACAGAGAGAATCGATAGTATAGACAAAGGCGATAACCTGTGTTTCCTGCTGTGCTTATACTAAGATTATTTAAAAGCCACTATTTTCAAAAGAGGGAACTAGAATTATTTTTATTCAACTGGAACCTGGGAATTAGTTGTTGTTTTTGTTGTTGTTGTTGTTGTTGTTTGTTTGTTTGTTTTTTAAGGGAAAAGGTCCAATTGTACTTGGCAAATAGGAAGTGTTTTCAAATGCTTTAGCTAATTATCTAGCTGTCTGACTCTCAGGCAACATAGTAACAAAGTGGAAAGAAGTTAAAATTGGAGTAAAAAAGACCTGAATTCAAATTCTGTGTCCGACACTTGCTGACTATATTGCCTCAATTTTCTCTAACATTTTGTTTACCTCCTTAACTTCTTTCTTATTTATTTTGTGGTTTGATTTATCAAGTTCTGAGAGAGGGAGGTTGAGATCCCCCACTATTATAGTTTGGCTGTCTATTTCTTCTTGCATCTCTCTGAACTTTTCCTCTAGGAATTTCCATGCTATACCACTTGGTGCATATATGTTTAGTATTGATATTGCTTCATTATCTATGGTACCCTTTAGGAAGATATAATTTCCTTCTTTGTCTCTTTTAATGAAGTCTATCTTTGCTTTTACTTGGTCTGAGATCAGGATTGCTACCCCTGCTTTTTTTTGTTCACCTGAAGCATAATAGATGCTGCTCCAGCCTTTTACCTTCACCATGTATGTATCTCTATGTTTTAGATGTGTTTCTTGTATACAACGTATTGTTGGATTCTGGTTTTTAATCCAGTCTGCTATCTGCTTCTGCTTTAAGGGAGAGTTCATTCCATTCACATTCACAGTTAAAATAACTAATTCTGTATTTGCTGCCATCTTATTTACCCTAGCTTATGCTTTTCTCTTTCTTATCCCCTTTCCCTCCTCCCTACTATTTTGCTTTTGAAGACCACTTCCCTCAAACAATCCTTCCCCTTTAGAGCCCCACCTACCCCTCACCCCCCCCTTTTCCTCCTGTTTCCTTATAAGTACGTCTATTATTCCCTCTGAGCCAAATCTGATGAGATGGAGATTAACCCAATTCTCATTCCCTTCCCTTTTCTCCCCTCAATCATTATAAGTTTTCTTTGCCTCTACATGTGATGTAATTTCCCTTATTTTACCTCCTTTTCCTCTTCTTCCAGTGTTATCCCTTTTCTACCTCTAATTTCTTTTTCAGTTTATCATATCATAATAATCATAAAATCACAATAAACATATCATAATAATCATAAAATCACAGTAATCATATCATAATAATCATAAAATCACAGTAATCATATCATAATCATAATGTAATAATAGATTCATAAAATCAACCCTCATTCTATAAGTATCTATAACATAAATATTGTTCTCAAGAGTTTTTTTTTCTTGTTACCTTTTTATGTTTCTCTTGTGTTCTGTGTTTGTAGATCAATTTTTTTGTTCAGTTCTGGTCTTTTCAGTAGAAATAGGTGAAATTCTCCTATATCATTGAAAGACCATCTTCTTCCCTGGAAGATAATGCTCATTCTAGCTGGGTAACTTATTCTTGGCTGTAATCCAAGTTCCTTTGCCCTTCGGAATATTTGATTCCAGGCCCTTCGATCCTTCAAAGTAGAAGCTGCTAGGTCCTATGTGATCCTAATTGTGGCTCCCCGATATTTAAATTGTTTCTTTCTGGCTTCTTGTAACATCTTTTCCTTGGTATGATAGTTCTGGAATTTAGCCACGATATTTCTGGGGGATTTAATTTTTGGGTTTCTTTCAGGAGGTGATCGGTGGATTGTTTCAAGGAGTATTTTGCCTTCTGGGTCTAAAATATCAGGGCAGTTTTCTTTTATGATTTCCTGGAAGATAGTGTCTAGGTTCTTTTTTTCATCATGGCTTTCAGGAAGCCCTATAATCCTTAGATTGTCTCTCCTAGATTTATTTTCCAGGCCAGTTGTTTTTCCTAGGAGATATTTCATGTTTTTCTCTATCTTTTCATTTTTTTGTTTTTGTTCGACTGATTCTTGAAGTCTTGATGAGTCATTCATTTCCAATTGTTCGATTCTAATTTTTAATGTCTTATTTTCTTCAGTTACTGTTTTTAGTTCCTTTTGCAATTGACCAATTACATCTTTTTGTTCATTGCATTCTTTTTCCATTTTTTCTATTTTATTTTGCAGTGATCTCATTTTGTTTCTCCATGTTTCTTCTAACTCTCTTTTAAGATTTTTTATGCAATCTTTAAAGAAAGCCTTGTGACTTGGAGACCAGTTTATGTCTCTCTTTGGGGCTTTTTCTGGAGTTGCTTTACCTTTAGGGGCCTCAGAATTTGAGGTCTGTTCTTCCCTCTCTCCATAAAAGTTGTCTATGGTGAGAGCTCTTTTTGGTTTTTTTATTCATTTTTTTTTAAAGGTGTGAGGTCTGTTTAGGGCAAAGGTGGGACAGCTGCTTTAATTTGCCCTGGGGCAGTTCTGCTGATTGAGTTATTTCAGGAACTGGGCAGTTCTGCTGATTGAATTATGTCAGGTGCTGGGCAGTTCTGCTTTAGTTCACCCTGGGGTGGTTCTGCTGATTGAATTATTTCAGGTACTGGGCAGCTCCGCTGATTGAATTATTTCTGGTGCTGATCAGTCCTGTTGATTGATTGATTGCTTTAAGGTGCTGTGTAATGGCAGCTAGGTCCGATGCTCATCAGGGGTTCAGTGGTTCACAATCTACCCCCCACAAAAGGCAGACCCTCCAAACCACCTGCCCACAATGAAGACAGATTGGTCCAAGAGGCCCCCAGAAGACTCCCAGGTGTGTGAAAAGCACAACACTCCCACTCCTGTTCCGACTCCTGTTCCAGCTCCCTGCTCCAGCTCCCTGCCCTGTCTCCCTGCGCTGCAGTCTGGGTTCAGCAGACCACCCCCCTGCCCAATTAAAACAGACCTGTTTTGAGGTTCTTCCAGAGTATCTTCTTCTAGAATCGTGTTGTTCTCCAGATATTGTGGATTTTTTTGCTTCAAAAATCAGTCTAAAGGCTTCATATGTTGTTTGTTTGAGGGGAGGTTAGAGGAGGTTACAGAGACTCCTGTCTGATCTCCGCCACCATGGCTCCACCCCCCTTGCCTCAATTTTCTCATCTGTAACATGAGAATAATACGTCATAGGTTTTCTTTGATAATCAAATGAGATAATATATGCAAAGTATTTTCCAAATTTTAAATGGCTGTATAGATGCTACTAGCTATATAAATACTAGCTATTTTATCTGTCTATCTATCTAATAAACTGGGTTATCTATTGCTAAAAAGTCACGGATTTTTTGAAGGATTTGAGTGTCTCTTTCTAATAGCCTAATAAGTAAATTCAGTGAAAGAAAAGAGGTAATTTTATAATCTATTATCTTTGAAGAAGTGAAAGCTTCTAATATCCACTTGAGTTACCTACAAATCACTTCCTTGTAATAAAGACCGTTTGAAAATATGAGCCGAAAGGCTAAAAATCATGTAATGGACAAAGATTATCTTTCCCTATGAAATGGTGGAAGCTATTATACATTGCCATTATGTCACTGATTGGGGCATTAGAACTGAAGTTGTATCTTTTAATCAAATAAAATCTTTTTGAAAAGACTATCCCTTGATAAATGGTTAACATCCTTCCATGGAAAATGAGAAGTAGCAGCAGATATATTATCATTAAAAGTAGTATCAATGAATGAGGTAGATAAGTGGTACAGGGGATAGAGCACCAGCCCTGAAGTCAGGAGGACCTGAGTTCAAATCTGGCCTAAGACATTTAACACTTCCTAGCTATGTGACCCTAGACAAATCTCTTAACTCCAATTGCCTCAGCAAAAAAAAAAAAAAAAAAAAAAAAAAAAAAAAAAAAAAAAAAAAAAAGAGCGAGAGAGTGTGTCAATCAATCATAGAGCCTTGGATTTCAATATGGTGTATAAGACTATGACTCCAGGGCAACTATATCTCCTGTACCTTGGTAGCCCAATAGGTGTGTGGAGGACCGGACAATAACAAAAAACAACAAAAATAACATGCACTAATAATTATATATTATAATATTAGCAATCCTTGCATTTAGTGAGGATAAAATGCTACCTATATTATCTTTGGACTATCCCAAAACACTCTTTGCCTATTGACTGAGGTCTCAAATTTAACCATAGAAACTTAATTCTTCCTAGCATAAACACCACTGAAAGTGCATCTCTCCCTTAGGAATTTTGAAAGTTAAAAAAACAAAACAAAATTTTAATTACAATACTGTAAAAAAATATACAAAACCAGGGTTACAGATGTAACCGAACACATGTGGAGGGAACACATGTGATTTTACACATAAATAAGAAGCGAATACATTGATATTCATACATAAAAAGATTCATTTAGAGCATACCTGCATTAATACACAACTGGAGACTCCACACAAAGACAGGGAATATACTTGGAGGGAGAATATTTGCCTTGACCCAGCATATCTCTGACAAAACATTGTATAGTTTCTTGCTAGATATTTCTTTTTTTTTATTAAAGCTTTTTATTTGTATAACATATGTATGGGTAGTTCCCCAGCATTGATCTTTACAAAGCTTTCCATTACAATTTTTACCCCCAGTCCCCTCCCCTCCCCTAGATGGCAGGAAGTCGACTACATGTTAATAATGAAGATATTTCGATTCTATAGGTGACGTTTTCAATCAATGCAGCTCTCTTTTGGTTGCTTCTGTTCTCTATTGAGTTATTTCTGTTCTCTATTCTCACCTCCTATCTCCTTATACATAGCAGTTATGTGGTTTCTTTTTTAGATTACAGCTGGAACTGCCACAATCTCATTTCCAATAAGGACAGGCAATTAGTCTATATTTATTTCTTTGGGGATTTAAACCCTAATCAGCTATACCTTCCCAGCTGAATTGGAGTGATGCTGGAGGGGGAGAATTAAACCAAAATAAACCTTAGACACTTGTTTGTCACTTGAATTTAATATCAGTGCTAATGATAATCAGAACAATAATTTGAAAACTTCATTGTTTCTTTAATTAAAATACATTTTGGATTGTAGGATCAAAATTTAAGAACTGGAAGCAATGTTTGCAAAAGACAAGTTCAATTCTCTCATCTTATAAGATTAAGGAACTCTTTCAAGGTCACAGATACAGTAATTGATGGAACCAGATTGTAAACTAAATCATGACTATTTTTTTAAAGCTTTTTATTTTCAAAACATATGCACAGATAATTTTTCAACATTGACCCTTGCATAGCCTTGGGTTTCAGATTTTCCTCTTCTTCCTGCATACCCCCTCCCCTAGATGATAACCAATCCAATATATGTTATACATGTTAAAATGTTAACTCCAATATGTGTAAACATATTTATACAATTCTCTTCCTGCAAAAGAAAAATCAGATAAAAAAGCAAAGTAAATGAGTAAGAAAACAAAATATAAGTGAAAAACAACAAAAAGAGTGAGAATGTTATGTTGTGATCCACATCCATTTCCCACAGTCCTCTCTCTCTGGGGGTAGATGGCTCTCTTCATCACAAGATCATTGGAACTGGCATCAGTCATTTCACTGTTGGAAAGAGCCATGTCCATCAGAATTGATCATCATATAGTATTGTTGTTGCTGTGTATGATGATCTCCTGGTTCTGCTCACTTCACTCAGCATCAGTTCATGTAAGTCTCTCCAGGCCTCCCTAAAATCATCCTCCTGATCATTTCTTATGAAACAATAATATTCGATAACATTCATATATTATAATTTATTCAGCCATTCTCCAATTGATGGGCATCCCTTCAGTTTCCAGTCTCTAGCCACTACAAAAAGGGCTGCCACAAACATTTTTGCACATGTGGGTCCCTTTCCCTCCTTTAAAATCTCTTTGGGATATAGGCCCAGTAGAAACACTGCTGGACCAAAGGGTATGCACAGTTTGATAACTTTTTGAGCATAGTTCCAAATTGCTCTCCAGAATGGTTGGATCCGTTCACGGTTCCACCAACAATGTATTA
Organism: Myrmecobius fasciatus; assembly: GCA_023553655.1. Lineage (NCBI taxonomy): Eukaryota > Metazoa > Chordata > Mammalia > Dasyuromorphia > Myrmecobiidae > Myrmecobius > Myrmecobius fasciatus. Next base: position 357,398 of record JAJPUD010001404.1, on the reverse strand, counting down.
GTGCCCCAGTTTTCCCACATCCTCTCCAACAATTGTCATTGTCTTTTTCTGTCATTTTAGCCAATCTGAGAGGGCCAGAGTGATATCTCAGAGTTGTCTCAATTTGCGTTTCTCTTCTCAATAGGATCACATGACCCTAAACTGAGCCGTATGGGATAGCAGGTCTCAAGGAACCCATTAAGACTGCTCTGTTATAAAAGAAAATGATAAATGTTGGAGGAGATTTGAGAAAACTGGAACACTAATATATTGTTGGTGGAATTGTGAAATGATCCAACCATTCTGGAGAGCAATTTGGAACTATGCCTAAACAGCTATAAACCTGTTTCTAGCCTGTGATCTAGCAAAAGCAATACTGAGTCTGTATCTTAAGAAATCAAAAAAGACAAAAAGACTTGAAGAGCTCATTAAGCAGAAGCAATTCCTACAGAATGGTAAGAAGGAATCAGCAATGGGAAGCAAAGCCATGTGATTATGCTAAATGCTATAAGGCTAAGCAGTTGAGAAAGTCCAGGAAAGCATGTGAATGTTTGCTTCAGGATTTAGGTAACATTTGATCCTGGAAAACAGTTCCAGACTATACACCTCAGTTGTTATCAGAAAAATTGAGGGAATAAGGCTTAACTGTGATTTAGACGTTTCTACCTCATCTATAGGTATGCTCACTTTATATTACCTAAGAATACGTCCTTAGAAAGTTTTACATCCTTTTTAATGTTTTTGTTTGTATAGACTGAATCTTCCTTAATTATTCCTACTATCATTAAAAATTAATCTTTTGCAATTTGTCTTTAATTGGTAATGGTGCCAAATAATCTAAAGTTACTTTGGCAGGAGTTTACAAGTAGATTAGCTCAGAGATCTATTTTTGGCTCTGCTCTGTTAAATTTATTTTCTGCTTTTTTTAAAATCAGTAACTTGGATAGAACCTTAGATGACCTATTTATCAAATTTGCAAGTCAAGATGATACCAAAGGAATAGCTAAGACATTGAATGATAGAGTCAGCTCTCGGAAAGCTCTCAATAGGTCAGAGCACTGAATTTGATAATAAAAATGAATTTAATATGAATAAACATAAAATTTTATGCTTTGGTTCAAAGAATCATGTTCAAAGTTTGGGTCCACATGTTCAGGCAACAGTTTGAAGAGAACCTGGAGACTTTAGGGAACTGAAATGTTAATATGAGTTGTCAGTGTAATTAATCAGACAAAAAAAATGGTTAAATTTGTTTCTAGATTGCATTGATGGTCATTTATAGAACAAATCTAGTAGGCTGGTATAGCATCTCTATGGGGTTACTTCTCCATCTTCTATTTGCACTAATGGACCAAATACCCAGAGGATGATAGCTGCTCTTTCCTCAGAGAATAGAACTAACCCAAAGAATTTCTAGTATTGTTGTAAATGAGTCGCCAGTAGTGGACTCCCATTAACATCCATTAGTCAGACTTCAATTACTTTTTTAAATAGAGTATTTACATCATTTAGAGAATAGAACGTAAATGTGCGTAGATCATAATAAAAAAAGAAATGGATGGTTTCAAAAATACATGGGATGACTTATAAGAACTTGTACAAAGTGAAGTTAACTAAGAAGAATAATTTATAGAATACTTATAATTTATACAATTTATAAAAAATTGTAAAATTTATATGATATACAATTTGTAATATAATACAGCATTCACACAACAAAAAAGATAACATTGTTAAGACACTGTTTCTGATTTGTGGATTCTTCTTCTTCCTTTGCACAATCTTCATGAAATTGCCCTTAATTATAGTTCTTTCTGGATTTTAAAGATTGATATCCTTGTTGAGGATTGCAGATGCCTTTTCTTGATTGTATTCATTTTATATTTAGTATCATTTTAAGTTACTGTCACCACCCACTGCTGCTCACGTATGACTATTGCTAACTTCATTAGAAACTACTACTGGCTCAAGCAGACATTATTGTCAATATCTTGTATCTCTCAGTTTGAAAGGTCATAATTTGATCAAATACTTCCCTGGACATTATTTTCCAAAAGATGTTTAGTTTGTTCAACACATGGTCTCTTCTCTTCCAAATGGATTAATTTTCTAATAGTCCAGTCACTGGTGATATGATTAACGATGTGAAGTGTAGACACAAAAGTGAAACACTCTCTCCTCCTAAGAGTAATTACTTCCCAATTTTGGAGTCCTTTTTCACTCAGTTGACTATCTCTGAAAGAGTTTGCTATCTTTACATATAGCCCAAGGGATACAACTTGATCTTCAACCAATTATAATTTATTTTCTCTTTGGATTCTTTATTCAGTGACTCAGAGCCCCTATAATTCTTTCAATTTGGTTAAGGATTTATTCATACCTAGCCTACTTTTTAATTTATTGGCTTAATTGAGATGATTAAGCATCTCAATAAGATTAATTGGGGTGGAAGATCTCCAGACTTCTTTTAGCATATTCTGGAGAGGATTGTCATTTACTCTTCAAGAGTTTTTATGGGATACTAGAAGCAGTCATTCTCTTTACTCTCTAGTTTTGTGCTTTAAAAAAAGAAAGAAAAAAAAAAGATGTCGTTCTACATTGAAGAAAAGAGAAAGGGTGAAGGGGAGATTTTTCTAGGTTTTTCAGCACAACTAGCTCATAGACTATGTTTACATGTGACTGATTTGAGAGATATATCTTCAAGAAATAACGGGGTGATAATGTTGCGTGGATGTTCTTTTCAATTAGACTAGCTAATGCCAATTAAACCAGCATGAATCACAGCACAGGTTTATTACACTCAGAATGTGTCATACCCCACCAGCAGTTGGTAAAGAATGTGTCATTCACAATTCAGCAAGCAATATTTATATATTACATAAAATAAAGGGGAAAAAAGGATGACTTCATTACAACACAGTTGGCCATTCAAAAGAAATGAAATATACTTATTAGTGAAAATGTATATCATTGGTTATAAGAGATAGATAAGGGATGGAACCTTGTTAGTATAGATATTTTTACTAAATCAATAGCTTATATAAGAGCTACATAAGAAAATGATATCCTTTCAAAGACTCAAAATCTTTTTTTTTATTTTTTAGCAGTTAAGAATTTTTGTATAAATTTAAAAAAGACAAAAGACACTGAAGGAAATCAGTTGCTGCAGACAGTCTTTGCAGTTCATGCAGGTATCACACACAGCAAAATGGCAAATAAAGATCAAAATGGAGTTGGTTATGTTTTCCCAAAAAATCATTTTTCAACAATATCATTTTTCTACCCTCATCAGACAATATTTGGAATATTGCATTTGTTTCTGGGTACAAGAGAAGAGAAGAAGATGTAAAATAAAGAGCATATGAGATAAGTTAGGCAAGATGATGAAGGACCTTGATTCCACCATAATAACTTATTCAGGGAGTTGAGCATGTCTGGGAAAAAGAAAACTTAGTGGAAAGAACCATATGAGCTGTCTTCAAATGATAGAAATATTAGACATTTGGGTGTCACAATGAAGAGAGTATTGGAACTGGAATTAGGAAGATATGAGTTCAAATTCAACTTCAGACATCTCCTTACTATGTGATCCTGGGCAAGTCACTTAACTTCTGTTTGGCTCAGTTTCCTCATGTGTAAAACAGGGAATAATAGCACATTCTCTGGTTTAAGATAATGAAAATATTGATAACAACAAGTAACTTTAACTGTACTTTTGCCATTATACTACAGAAAGAGAAACTCCAAGAGGATCAATGCTATTACCTATTTAGGACCATCCGGTATCTTACTAGCATTAATCCTGGATACAGATTTCACTCAGCAGGACTGGACATTTGTATTCTGGAAACAGGGAACAAAATAATGGGGTGGACATACAGCTTGTAAACTAAATGATAGCTATCCACACAGAAAGGTTACCTAGATCATTCATGTTCAGTCTTATAATGTCATGACTTCCATCAAGACTTTCAAAGATAATGAGAAAGGAAGCATTGTCATAAAATATCTCACTCACATACCTTATCTGTGCATGTGGATAATTAGGTGGTTTTTTTAATGGCTTAGTAAAAAATAGCTAATGTTGGAAGAGAAAAATATAGAGAGACATTGCTAAATGTAATTGTAAAATACTATTTCTTTCTTTTGAATTCCTATAGAACTTCTCATCTATGCTACCAGCTTGGATTTCTTTGTCTAATACAACTCAATCCAATTTTTAAAAGTTTCTTAAACAAATGAAGATGACAAGAATAATTAGTGTGGAAACACTGGAATCTATGCAATTCATCACTGCAGACAAATGAATACATAGAAAAATAGAGAAATTAATAGACAGATAGATAGATTATGATAGAAAAAAATAGAAGCCACTAAATATTAGCAAGATATGACCTGGCTAGAATTCTATGTCAAAGCCATTGTATCTTTCATTGAGTAATGAAAAATAAATACCCAGACTATAAATACATACCTGAAAGTATCTAATACTATATTGGAAAATGATGAATATTATAAATCCTTGTCCAAAATATTCTAGTCATAACATTGATCCATACAATAATACTTGATAATAACATTTTAATAGATGCTGGGTTCTCAAGGTACATGAAATAAAAAAGCTTTTGAGGAACAGGTGTTTAAGCCTAGGAGATTATATGGGAAGATGTGAGAACAGAGTGAGGTACATGTCATCCCAGTGGTTCTATCTGCTACTGGAGATGTAGTGAGGTTGTGTATAGTGAGCTCATGGAGGCTGAGATTTTCAATTAACTATATAAAAAGGAAGAATATTACCACTTGAGTGTATGCCATTAAATACCAAGGAAAAATAGCAAGCTAGCAAGTTATGCAAAGACAATTTCTATCTGATTACTCTCAAAGAAGGTGAGAAAAGGAATAAATGAATCCTTTTTTTAGATATTTCAATTCTTCAAAGTATTTTGTGGACTATTCCATTTAATGCTCACACAAACCTTGTGGTAGAGATGTCATTTTACAAATGAGGAAACTGAAGCTCAGTGAAGTGAAATGATTTCCCCAAGGGAATATAAGCAATCAATGTCTGAGGGAGCATTTGAAACAATAAATTTACTATGATATGATACTGGGAGGAGCATTGGGAAAAAAGATGAAATGAAATATTGTCTCTGGCCTCAAATAAATTATATTTACCAGTATCAAGGTCAAGGTCAAGGAGAAAATAAGAGACAGATACACAGAGAGACAGAGACAGAGAAACAGAGACAGAGAAACGAAGAGGAAGGGAAGAAGGGAAGGAAAAAGAAAGGAGAGTTGTGTTGCTTATTGAGATATACTACTACTAAAACATAAGCTGATAATTTTAAAAAATCACTATATGTTATCCATCTTTGTTCTATGTATAATGGAAAATTACACATCTTAAAAATATTAGAAACTAGATAAATACCAATACCAATTATATTATTTAATTTATTGTTTTATTAGAAGCTGGTCCCAATAGCAAGATGCTTAATTTATTTTGACAACTTCACCTTCCCTCCCAACTAAATACACACATACACACACACACACACGCACACACACACACACACACACACACACACACACACAGACCTTTATATTTTTTTCTGGGGAAAAAAAGTATCTCTTGTTCTAATTCTGTAACTGCCTAGTCTTTAGAAAGTCTTTGATGCCATTTCCTCCTTTACAAAATAAATTTTAAAAAAGTTGTAGTCAATTTAATTTAATTCAGCTCATCAAATATTCATTAAGCTTCTGCTGTGGGTTGGGCAATGTGCTAATTATTGAGGATATGAAAGCCAATATGAACTAGCTTCTAACTAGAAGGAGCTAACGATCTATTGGGAAAATACAATATGGACATAGATATATAAATTAAAAGTCTGTACAAAGTTAGACAAAGTATTTCAAGTGGAAATAATGATCTCAAGTTCTTTCTTAAAATCTTAAAAATTTAAGTGCCATCTGTGAATTTTCAAAAAACACAATTCTGTCACACTCTGAATTATTTATGGGTACAAATAAAGGCTTACCTGTTTAGCCAATATATTTATGTGCAAGTATCCCAAATTTAAATATGATAGGATCCTGTCTGCAAAGCCTTAAAAACTTAGTCATTCCAATCTTCTGCATTCAGACAGGATTGTCTTGTCTTTGATAGCTGAAGTTGTTAATGCCTTGACAGAAGGAAATGTCACCATTTCCAACAGCCAATCAGCATTTCTTAATGATTACTTAACATTATTTTATTTTTTTTCCAATTGCATGTAAAGATAGTCTTCAATATTTATTTTTCTAAGATTTTGAGTTCCAAATTTTCCTTCCTCCTTCCCTTTCTAATCTGATAAGGGTTTTACATGTACAATCATGTTAAACGTATTTCCACATTAGTCATCTTGTGAAAGAATAATGAGCAAAAAGGGAGAAACCATGAGAAAAAAACAAGAAAAAACTTTATTTTCCTCCTTTTTATTTTCTTTTTTTCTGTTTATACATGTACATTAATTTTAATATGTATTTCTTTATGAATCATGTTGGAAAAGAAAAATAAGAACAACAGAGAAAAGCCATGAGAAAAAAAAAGAAAAGGGGGAAAAAGTGAATATAGCACATGTTGATTTACATTCAGTTTCCATAGTTCTCTTCTGGATGCAGATGACATTTTCTATCCAGAGTTTATTTGGATCACCTTGGATCAATGAATCACTGAGAAGAATCAAGTCTTTTATAGTTAATATCCCACAATCTTGCTGTTACTGTGTACAACATATTCCTGGTTCTGTTTCTTTCATTCTGCATCAGTTCATGTAAATCTTTCTAGGCCTTTCTAAAATCAACCTGTTCATCATTTTTATAGGACAATAATATTACATTACTTTCATATATCATAATTTGTTCAGCCATTCCTCAAATATTTGTCACTCGTTCTTAAATTCATTGCCACCATAAAAAGAGCTGCTGCAAACATTTTTGCACATGTTGTTCCTTTTCCCTCCTTCATGTTTTTTTTGAGATACAGACCCATTAGTAGCTGGATCAAATGGTATGCAAAATATCAAACTCAAAAATAAGTAAAAATAGTATGCTTTTATTTGTATTCAGTTCCCACAGTTCTTTCTCCATGTAGATGGCATTTTCCTTTATAAGTCTTCTGAAATTGCCTTGGATCAGTGTATTGCTGAGAAGAGTTAATGTCTATAATAACTGGTTATCAAACAATTTTGTTCTTACTGTGTACAATGCTCTCCTGGTTCTACTCACTTCACTCAGCATCAGTTCATGTTAAGTCTTTCCAGATTTTTCAGTAATCTGTCTGCTCTTCATTTCTTATAGAACAATGGTTTTCCATTACATTTATATACTACAGCTCGTTCAGCCATTCCCCAATTGAAGGACAACAGTTCCTACTCTTAAAAGGCTCATATTCTATTAGAGGACAACATATATTTAGGAGGTTCCATCTTGAGGATACATGGAAGGATGAGATCCATCATGGACAACAGCAGGGCTGATAATATTCTTTGTATAACAAACAATGCAATTTGTATTTGCAGAAAGAGGAAAGGCTAAGGTACAAACATATTCTTTAGTGACATTTTTGATTGATTAAACCAAAATGGGCTCAGATATTGAACTATTTCACAGTGCCAAGAACTTTAGTCTTGAAAATGTTCGTTAGTAGTTGTAGTTACTATGAAGACAAGGGGTAGGCTGGAAGTCACCATTATTCAGAGGCTATTGCTTTTTGAGTCTATGATAGTCCCTTCTTTTGGAACTCAAAATGATTCTTGCTACTTACTCATCCCAGCTTATACAAACAAGATCTTCGCATTGTGACCAACATCCTATGTGATGCTGAATTGTTTCAGAAATTAGCAGTCCATATGCATGAGGCTGATAGCTCTGAAAGGATGTCAGTGTCACAAAGGGGTTACTGCCCTTCCTACATTAGAGTTCTAGATGAAATTACAAAATAATATAAAAATGGATTATTTATGGCTTCTCACTGTCTGACCTATACCCTCAGTAAAACTATAATAATCTTATCTACATTTAAGTTTATGGAAATATGTTGTCAGATATTTGTTGATGGACACAATTTTCTTTGATTTCATGATTTCAAGTTACAGACATAATATTCATGAAATATTTTTACTCTATACTCTTCAATACCCAGTTAAATAATATAAAGTTTATCCAAGAGTAAACTGATGGGCACATAACATCTGCTCTCTCTCCTGTGAGGATGTGTAATGAAAATATTTTTTCACATAGTCCCTGAAATGCCAACAGTGTGGTCCAACTGTGCATGAAACTAACCCTAGACAAGAGCAAAAATTCCATGGTGTTGTCAGCAGAGTTCCTATGCAGCATCTTTTCTTGGTTTTAAGACAGAAAGGCAAAATTATTTTCACACCAAAACACTTGGTGATATGTTTTACTCCCCAATGCGCTGATTCATCCCACTGGAAGATTCTTCTCTCCTTCAGTCTAAGCTTCCTACTTTTGTATTTAGTTGTCTGGGAAGATGGTGCTCAGTCAATGGGTCAATAATAAGTACTGCCTATCAGTTTCAAAGCATAGATACTTATGTGAACAGCTGGGAAAAAAAAGTTTCTGTGCCTTAGAGTTAGTGCATGAATTAGTGATCCTGAGCACAGGCCCAAGAGAAAGCTAAACCATCTCTACTAATGGACAAGTAAACAACCTCTCAGAAATGAAAATAATTCATTTTTTAAAATATCGTAACAGGGACACAGGTTGAGCCATAAGCTACATTAATGTTCCTACAAAAGAGACCTATTTAGACCCTAGGGGGGAATTAAGTATGTCGTTTTAAAAATTTGTGGCACTACTTATTTTAGGGAGCTGACAAGACTTATTTAGTCCAGAGTTCTTTGCTGCTCTGTGGCAGAAGCAAGCATAATTACCATCTGCTTGGTATTCCCAATAGGAACAGAAGCTCTCTCTCTCACACAAGTACTTTAAAAAGAGAGAAAGAGAAGTACTTTAAAAAGAGAGAAAGAGAGACAACAACAGGACTGTTCAATATCATGATTCAGTAACATTTACCATCAATGAAGGGCACAGTTACAGAAACCTTTGCAATCTTTTAGCTCATTCTGGCAGGAATCCTTTAAGGAGTGTGCTTTTATCCAAGATCCTGTAGGACTGGTCTCTTTCTGTAGATGTATTGGATTTTCTATTGAAATTCTCAGGTTCTGAATAAGGTGGGGGTTATTGTACTAGTAGTGGACCAGATTAATAATGGAATAAGGAATTAATTAAAATATAGCAGATGTGATTCACATACAAGGATACAAGGACACCTTGACTTTTATGTTAAACTTTGACCCAAAGTCACACAGCACTAGCTATGACCAGATCGTAAAATGGAATGTAGCTGAAACAAGTGATGAAAGACTATTGAGAATGAGACTTGTGGATTATGATGGATTTTATTAAGGCCAATTTAATGAAATTTATTAAAATTCAGTTTTGAGGCAGAATACTATCTTTTAAAAAGGCAAATCTGTTTTTGAAAAAAAAAGTTCTTTTCTTTTTGTTTTTTATATCATATACATTCTCCAAAGTCATCCCATATAAAAAAGAATTGCTTTAATTATTTAATTTATTTTTAAGACACATTGCTTTATAAATCATGTTGGGAGAGAAAAATCACAACAAAAGGGAAAAAAAACAGAAAACAGAAGTGAACATAGCATGTTTTGATTTAGATTCAATCTCCATAGTTCTTTTTTTTTTGAATGCAGGCGGCATTTTTCCGTCCAAAATCAATCAGGATTGAAAGAGTGCCATGTGTGCAAAAATGTTTGTGGCAGCCCTTTTTGTAGTGGCTAGAAACTGGAAAATGAGTGGATGCCCATCAATTGGAGAATGGCTGAATAAATTATGGTATAGGAATGTTATGGAATATTATTGTTCTGTAAGAAACTACCAGCAGGATGATTTCAGAGAGGCCTGGAGAGACTTACATGAACTGATGCTGAGTGAAATGAGCAGAATCAGGAGATCATTATACACGGCAACAACAGTACTATATGACGATCAATTCTGATGGACATGGCTCTCTTCAACAATGAAATGTTTCAAACCACCTCCAATTGTTCACTGAAGAAAGCCATAGACACCCAGAGAGAGGGATGTGAAATGTGGACCACAACATAACATTCTCATACTCCTTGATTGATGTTTGCTTACATTGCGTTTCCTTTATCTGATATATCGTTTGTATAGATAAGATTTTTCTTGCACAACAATGATAAGTTTGGAAATATGTATACATATATTCGATTTGCCAATATTT
>JAJPUD010001404.1:284467-327086 GCA_023553655.1 Myrmecobius fasciatus | reverse complement strand
CATGTCCATTAGAACTGATCTTCATATAGTACTGTTGTTGCCATGTACAACGATCTCCTGGTTCTGCTCATCTCACTCAGCATCAGTTCATGCAAGTCTCTCCAGGCCTCTCTGAAATCGTCCTCTTGGTCGTTTCTTACAGAGCAATAATATTCCATAACATTCATATATTTTATTCAGCCACTCTCCAATTGATGGTCATCTACTCAATTTCCAGTTTCTAGCCACCACAAAAACAGCTGCCACAAACATTCTTGCACATGTGGGGCCCTTTCCTTCTTTTATGATTTCTTTGGGATATAAGCCCAATAGAAACACTGCTGGGTCAAATGGTATGCATAGTTTGATAACTTTTTGAGCATAGTTCCAAATTGCTCTCCAGAATGGTTGGATCCGTTCACAGTTCCACCAACAATGTATCAGTGTCCCAGTTTTCCCACATCCCCTCCAACAGTTATCATTATCATTTCCTGTCATTTTAGCCAATCTGAAAGGTGTATAGTGGTACCTCAGAGTTGTCTTAATTTGCATTTCTCTAATTAATAGTGACTTGGAGCACCTTTTCATGGGACTAGAAATAGTTTCAATTTCTTCATCTGAAAATTGTCTGTTCATATCTTTTGACCATTTATCAATTGGAGAATGGCTTGAATTCTTATATATTTGAGTCAATTCTAGATATATTTTAGAAATGAGGCCTTTATCAGAACCTTTGGATGTGAAAATAGGAAAATCAAATAGTTAGTCTCAAAAATGATAAGGGAGAAATTTCCTCCAATGAAGAGGAAATTAGAGTAATAATTAGGAGTTTCTTTGCCATAATTTATGCCAATAAATTTGATAATGTAAACGAAATGGAGGGATATTTACAAAAATATAGATTGCCTAGGTTAACAAAAGAGGAAATAAATTATTTAAATAGCCCCATTTTGGAAAAAGAAATAGAAAAAGCTATTAATCAAATCCCTAAGAAAAAATCTCCAGGGCCAGATGGATTTACATGTGAATCTTACCAAACATTCAAAGAACAATTAATCCCTTTATAAAGCAGCGGTCATCAAAACCGTTTGGTACTGGCTAAGAAATAGAGCAGTCGATCAGTGGCACAGGATAGGATATCAGGACTATCTAGGCAATAACCTTAATAATCTAGTATTCGATAAACCCAAAGACCCCAGCTTTTGGGATAAATACTCAGTATTCAGCAAAAACTGCTGGGAAAATTGGAAACTAGTGTGGAAGAAATTAGGGCTTGACCCATACCTAACACCACATACCAAGATAAGATCTAAATGGGTTCATGATCTAGATATAAAGAGGGACTTTGTAAGCAAGTTAGAGGAACGTAATATAGTTTATCTCTCAGATCTGTGGAGATGGAATAAATTTATGTCCAAAGACGACCTGGAACTCCTAATTGAATACCAGATGGATAATTTTGATTATATTAAGTTAAAAAGTTTCTGTAAAAATAAAACAAATGCAGACAAGATTAGGAGGGAAGCATCAAATTGGGAAATCATCTTTACATTTAATGGTTCTGATAAAGTACTCATTTCTAAAATATATAGATAATTGTTTCATATATATAAGAATTCAAGCCACTCTTCAATAGATAAGTGGTCAAGGGATATGAACAGACAATTTACAGATGATGAAAATAATAACATCTCTAGTCATATGAAAAGTTGCTCCAAATCACAATTGATCAGAGAAATGCAAATTAAGACAACTCTGAGGTACCACTACACACCTGTCAGATTGGCTAAAATGACAGGAAAAGATAGCGATGAATGTTGGAGGGGATGTGAGAAAACTGGGACACTAATACATTGTTGGTGGAACTGTGAACGGATCCAACCATTCTGGAGAGCAATTTGGAGCTATGCTCAAAAAGTTGTCAAACTGTGCATACCCTTTGACCCAGCAGTGTTTCTACTGGGCCTATATCCCAAAGAGATCTTAGAGGAGGGAAAGGGACCCACATGTGCAAGAATGTTTGTGGCAGCCCTTTTTGTAGTGGCTAGAAACTGGAAACTGAAGGGATGCCCATCAATTGGAGAGTGGCTGAATAAATTATGGTATATGAATGTTATGGAATATTATTGCTCTGTAAGAAACGACCAGCAGGACGATTTCAGAGAGGCCTGGAGAGACTTGCATGAACTGATGCTGTGTGAAACGAGCAGAACCAGGAGATTATCATACACAGCAACAACAGTATTACATGATGATCAATTCTGATGGACATGGTTCTCTGCAACAAAGAATTGTCGCAAACCAGTTCCAATTGTTCACTGAAGAAAACCATATACACCCAGAGAGAGGGAAATGAAATATGGACCACAAAGTAACATTTTCATGATCTCTATTGACATTTGCTTGCATTGTGTTGCCTTTCTCTGATTCTTTTTTTTACTTGTAGATAGGATTTTTCTTGCATAACTTGTCAAGTATTTCAACATTATTAACATGTAATGGACTTCCTGACATCTAGGAGAGGGGAGGGGACTGGGGGTAAAATTTGTAATGGAAAGCTTGGTAAAGATCAATGTTGGGGAACTAACCATACATGTTATACAAATAAAAAGCTTTAATAAAAAAAATTAAAAAAGAACAATTAATCCCAATACTATATAAACTATTTGAAAAAATAGGGAAAGAAGGTGTACTACCAAATTCCTTCTATGACACAGATATGGTGCTGATAGCTAAACCAGGTAGGGAGAAAACTGAGAAAGAAAACTATAGACCCATTTCCCTAATGAATATTGATGCAAAAACTTTAAATAAGATTTTAGCAATGAGATTACATAAAGTCATCCACAGGATAATACACCATGACCAAGTAAGATTTATACCAGGAATGCAGGGCTGGTTCAACATTAGGAAAACTATTAGCATAATCAATTATATTAATAACCAAATTAACAAAAACCATATCATTATCTCAATAGATGCATAAAAAGCCTTTGATAAAATCCAACACCCATTCCTATTAAAAAACACTGGAGAGTATAGGAATAAATGGGCTTTTCCTTAAAATAATTAGTAGTATCTACTTAAAACCTCCAGCAGGCATCATATGTAATGGAATCAAACTAGAACCATTCCCAATAAGATCAGGAGTAAACAAGGCTGCCCACTGTCACCATTATTATTTAATATTGTCTTAGAAATGTTAGCTTTGCAATTCTCCAATTGACAAATGGTCAAAAGATATGAACAGACAATTTTCAGACAAAGAAATTGAAACTATTTCCGGTCACATGAAAATGTGCTCCAAGTCACTATTGATCAGAGAAATGCAAATTAAGACAACTCTGAGATACCACTACACACCTGTCAGATTGGCTAAAATGACAGGAAATGATAATGATATCTGTTGGAGGGGATGTGGGAAAACTGGGACACTGATACATTGTTGGTGGAACTGTGAACGGATCCAACCATTCTGGAGAGCAATTTGGAGCTATGCTCAAAAAGTTATCAAACAGTGCATACCCTTTGACCCAGCAGTGTTTCTACTGGGCCTATATCCCAAAGAGATTTTAAAGGAGGGAAAAGGACCCACATGTGCAAAAATGTTTGTGACAGCCCTTTTTGTAGTGGCAAGAAACTGGAAATTGAAAAGATGCCCATCAATTGGAGAATGGCTGAATAAATTATGGTATATGAATGTTATGGAATATTATTGTTCTGTAAGAAATGACCTACAGGAGGATTTCAGAGAGGATTGGAAAGACTTGCATGAACTGATGCTGAGTGAAATCAGCAGAGCCAGGAGAACATTATACACAGCAACAAGACTATACGATCATCAACTCTGATGGACATGGTTCTCTTCAACAATGATGTGATTCAAACCAGTTGTTCTGCGATGAAGATAGTCATATACATCCAGAGAGACACCTGTGGGAACTGAGAGTAAACCACAACACAGCATTTTAATGCTTTCTGTGAATATTTCCATGCATTTTGTTTTCCTTCTTAGGTTGTTTTTTTCTTCTTCTCTTTCTAGATCTGATGTTTCTTGTGCAGTAAGATAACTGTATAGATATGTATACATGTATTGTATTTGTCATTTAATTTATCCTATCTAGCATGTATTAGATTACCTGTCATCTAGGGGTGGGGGGGTGGGGGGAAGGAAAGGAAAAGCTTGGGAAAAAAAAGTTTTCTTGGAAAGGTCAATGTTGAAAGGTCACTCATATGTTTTGTAAATAAAAAGTTTTACAAAAAAAAAAGAAATGTTAGCTTTGGCAGTAAGAGAAGAAAAAGAGATTAAAGGAATTAGAGTAGGTAATGAGGAAACCAAATTATCACTCTTTGCAGATGACATGATGATATAGGTAGAGAACCCTAAAGACTCAACTAAAAAACTACTAGAAACAATTCACAACTTTAGCAAAGTTGCAGGATACAAAATAAATGCACATAAATCATCAGCATTTTTATATATTACCAAAAAAAGTTCAGCAGCAAGAGATACAAAAAAGAAATTCCATTCCAAATAACTGTTGATAGTATAAAAATATTTGGGAATTTATCTGCCAAGGGATAGTCAGGAACTATATGAACTAAACTGCAAAACACTTTCCACACAAATTAAATCAGACCTAGTCAATTGGAAAACTTAAAATGCTCATGGGTAGGCCGAGCGAATATAATAAAAATGACAATACTACCCAAACTAATTTACATATTTAGTGCCATACCAATCAAACTCCCAAGAAATTATCTTACAGATCTAGAAAAAATAGTAACAAAGTTCATTTGGAAGAACAAAAGGTCAAGAATTTCAAGGGGATTAATGAAAAAAAAAAAGGCTGACGATGGTGGACTTGCTGTACCAGATCTAAAACTCTATTACAAAGCAGTGGTCATCAAAACCATTTGGTACTGGCTAAGAAATAGAGTAGTCGATCAGTGAAATAGGATAGAATCACAAGACAAACTAGTCAATAACTATAACAATTTAGTCTTTGATAAACCCAAAGACTCCAGCTTTTGGGATAAGTACCCACTATTTGACAAAAACTGCTGGGAAAATTGGAAACTAGTGTGGAAGAAATTAGGGCTTGACCCACATCTAACACCACATACCAAGATAAGCTCTAAATGGGTTCATGATCTGGATATAAAGAGTGATACTATAAGTAAATTAGAGGAACATAATATAGTTTACCTCTCAGACCTATGGAGATGGAATAAATTTATGTCCAAGGAAGAACTGGAACTCTTAATTTAAACCAGATAGATAACTTTGACTATATTAAGTTAAAAAGCTTTTGTACAAACAAAACCAATGCAGTCAAGATTAGGAGGGAAGCAAAAAATTGGGAAATCATCTTTACATTTAAGGGTTCTGATAAAGGTCTCATCTCTAAAATATATAGAGAATTGTCTCATATTTATAAAAATTCAAGCCATTCTCCAATCAATAAATGGTCAAAGGATATGAACAGACAAATTTCAGAGAAAGAAATTAAAACTATTTACAGTCATATGAAAAGGTGCTCCAAATCACTATTATCAGAGAAATGCAAATCAAGACAACCCTGAGGTACCACTACACACCTGTCAGATTGGCTAAAATGACAGGAAAAGTTAATGATGAATATTGGAGGGGATGTGGGAGGGCTGGGACACTGATGCATTGTTGGTGGAGCTGTGAACGGATCCAGCCATTCTGGAGAACAATTTGGAGCTATGCTCAAAAAGTTATCAAACTGTGCATACCCTTTCTTCCTTTATAATTTCTTTGGGATATAAGCCCAATAGAAATTATAAAGGAAGGAAAGGGCCCCACATGTGCAAGAATGTTTGTGGCAGCCCTTTTTGTAGTGGCTAGAACCTGGAAACTGAATAGATGCCCTTCAATTGGAGAATGGCTGAATAAATTATGATATATAAATATTATGGAATATTATTGTTCTGTAAGAGATGACCAGCAGGATGATTTCAGAGAGGCCTGGAGAGACTTGCATGAACTGATGCTGAGTGGAATGAGCAGAGCCGGGAGATCATTGTACACGGCAACAATGGTACTATATGATGATCAATTGTGATGGACATGGCTCTCTTCAACAATGAAATGTTTCAAACCACCTCCAATTGTTCACTGAATAATGCCACATACACCCAGAGAGGGGGATGTAAAATGTGGACCACAACATAACATTCTCATACTCCTTGATTGATGTTTGCTTACATTGAGTTTCCTTTATCTAATATATCTTTTGTGTAGATAAGATTTTTCTTGCACAACAATGATAAGTTTGGAAATATGTATACATATATTCGATTTGCCAATATTTTAACATAATTAACATGTAGTGGATATCCTACCATCTAGGGGAGGGGTGGGGAGTTGGGGGGGGAAATTTGTAACAGAAATCTATGTAAGGGTTAATGTTTAAGAATTACCCACACATATGTTATGCAAATGAAATTTTAAAAAATTTAAAAAATTAAAAAAGAAAAGAAGAATTTAGCAAAACTATCAAAAACATCAAAAATTTTGATCCTATATGTAGTATTCCATATCCATATTCTTCTTCCTCTGCAAAGAAGTTCAGGAAGTTACTTCTTTTATCTTTTCTTTGGGGATAATCTTGATCATGATCATTTCATGATATTCAATAGAATATATATATAGAGAGAGTATAAGTGAGTTTCTTTAAGAAGAATTCCATATCTGTGATTTCAATTTGTGACATACAACAACCAGAAGAGATAGACAGGATAGGTAATAGTCCTGTTTCACAGATAAAGAAACTAAAATGGCTTTAAAAATTAAAGATTAAAGATTAAAAAATCTCCTCAGTCTATATATCAAATCAACTGTCAAAGCTTGACTTTTCACTTTCACAAAGTCTCAGTTCAATTCAAGTAGCATTTATTAAGCATCTACTCTGTGTCAAAAATCATATATGCTAAATCCTGGAGATTAAAAAGAGAGACAAGGGGCAGCTAGGTGGCGAAGTGGATAGAGCACCAGCCCTGAAGTCAGGAGGACCTGAGTTCAAATCTGGTCTCAGACACATAACAGCTGTGTGACCCTGGGCAAGTCACTTAACCCCAATTGCCTCAGGGAAAAAAAAAGAGAGAGAGAGAGAGACAAAAGACAGTCCAATCTTAGAAAAAGAAGCTGAGCAAGCTATTGATGAACTTCCTAGGAAAAATTTTCAGGGTCAGATGGATTCACATGTGAATTATACTAAACATTTAAAGAAAAATTAATTTTAATATGATATACTCTATTTGTAAAAGTAGGCAAAGAAGTCTTATCAAACTCATTTTATGACACAGATAAGGTGCTGATGCCTAAACCATGAAGAGTTAAAACATAGAAAATTATACACTAATTTCCCTAATGTTGATTAAAATATTTGGACAAAATGCTACCAAAGCAATTACAGCAATGTATCATAAGATTTATACAATCTATAGGGATTTATACCAGGAATGTAGGATTGATTCAATATCAGGAAAACTATCAACATAATTGACTATATCATTAACAAAACCAACAGAAATTACATGATTATCCCAATAGTTACTAAAAAAGTTTTTGACAACACATCACCTATTTTTATAAAAAATACTAGAAAGTGTTCCTTAAAATAATAAGCAGTATTTATTTAAAACCATAACCAAGAATTATCTTGTAGCAGGAATAAGCTAGAAGACTTTTCAATAAAATCAGGGGTAAAGCAAGAATAGCTGCTATCATCATAATTATTCAATATAATACTAGAAATTTTAGCTAAAGTGATGACAAGAAAAAGAAACTGAAGGAATTAGAATAGACAGTGAGGAAACAAAATTAGGACTCTTTGAAAGTTATATGATGATATATTTAGAGAATCCAACAGCATCAACTAAAACATTACTTGAAATAATTAATAACTTTAGCAAAGTTATAGTGTATAAGATGAACCCACATAAATCATCAGCATTTCTTTATATGACCAACAAAGCCTAACAGTCAGAAATAAATGACAAATGATGAAATCATATGAATATAGTTACAAAACATTCTTCATATAGATAAAGTGAGATGTAAACAATTAGGAAAATATAATTTTCTCATGGGTAGGCAGAACTAATAAAATAAAAATGACAATTCTGCTTAAACTAATTTTCTTATACAGTATCATACCAATCAAACTACCAAAAATTATCTTATATACTTAGAAAAATATAACAAAATTCATCTGGAAGAATAAAAGATTAAGAATAACAAAGTCATTAATGAGAAAAAATTACAAAGGAAAGTAGACCAGCAATACCAAATTGTCAATTATATTATAAAGCAGTAGTTATCAAAACTATCTGATAACTGGCTAAAAAATTGAATGATAGATCACTGCAACAGACTAGGTACACCAGACACAATAGTCAATAACCCTAGTAATTCAACGTTTCCAGCTTTTAGGATAAGAACTCATGGTTTGAATAAACTGCTAAGAAAAAAAAAGTGGAAAACAATAGAACACAAACTAAGTGGATTAACATCTCACACCATATATCAAGACAAGGTCAAAATAGGTGTATGATTTAGACCATAAGCAAATTTGAAAAACATGGAATAATTTACCTATTAAATCTATGAGAAGGGGAAACCTTTATGACAATAAAAATAGATAATTTTGATAAATCTTGTGTAAACAAAATCAATGTGACTAAGATTAGAAGGAAAGCAAAAAGTTGGGAAGCAATCTTTACAGCAAGTATCTCTGATAAGTCTCATTTCTTATGTAGAGAGAGAATTGAGTTCAATTTATAAGAATTCAAGGCATTCCTAAACTGATAAATGGTCAAAGGATATGACCAGTTTTCAAATAAAGAAATCAAAACTATAGACTAAATCACTTTTGATTGGGGAAATGCAAATTAAAACAACTCTGAGATATGACCAATATGACCCCCCCCAAAAAAAATAAAAGTGATAAATATTGGAGAGGATGTGAGAAAATAGGGACATTAATCCACTATTGGTAGAGTTGTGAATCTATTCACACATTCTGGAAAGCAATTTTAAACTATTCTTAAATGTAAAGCAAATTGTTCATACCCTTTGATCTGTGTTCTATGTCTGTGTCCCAAAGAGATCATAAAAAAGGAAAGAACCTATACATTAAAAATATTTATAACAGCCTTTTCATGCTGGCAAAATATTAGAAATTGAGAGGATGCCCATCAATTGAGAAATGACTGAATAAGCTGTGGTATGTGAATGTAATGGAGTTCTATTGTGAAAAAGAAAGGATGAACAGGCAGACTTGAAAAAACTTGTGTGAACTGATGCAAAGTGAACACAATATCAACATTGTGTGTTTATTAATTATGAATGACTTAGCTCTTCTCAGCAATACAATGATCCAAGACAAGTATAAAGGACTCATGAAGGAAACTACTATCCATATCCAGATAAAAAACTGATGCAATGTGAATACAGAATAAAGCATATTTTTCACTTCATTCTTTCTTGTGTTTTTTCCCTTTTAGAGAAAAAATCATTGATTTCTTTTTTTCACAACTGTGACTAATATGGAAATATGTTTTACATGATATCACATATATAAGCTACATCAAACCACTTCCCATCTTCAGAAAAGGAGAAGAAAAGGAAGAAGGGG
Organism: Myrmecobius fasciatus; assembly: GCA_023553655.1. Taxonomy (NCBI): domain Eukaryota; kingdom Metazoa; phylum Chordata; class Mammalia; order Dasyuromorphia; family Myrmecobiidae; genus Myrmecobius; species Myrmecobius fasciatus. Next base: position 317,439 of record JAJPUD010001404.1, on the reverse strand, counting down.
GGGGAAGTGGAACTCAAAATCTTTAAAATGAATGTGACTAAGGAAAAATAAAATACTACTTTAAAAAAAGTTGGGATGAGGTTGGATTAGATGAAGCTTGAGATCCCTTCTAACTATCAATGTATGATCCCATAAAAGAGAACATAGGTAGTATGTACAGAATTGAAACAGGAACCAAGACTTCTTAATGTATAGACCCCAAGGTCTCTTTTGCCATGAATGCAAAATATATGTTCAAAAGATAAATCCAAACAATAAAGGATGGTGGATTATTTTTTTCCCATTTAGAAATGAGCAAGTAACCATCTCTACAGTTTCTTTTGGAGTTTCTTCAATTGCCAACAAACTTTCTTCTTTTTATTAAATGGATATGCCATTACTTCAAACCAATTCATCTAATTCTCTAAGTATGATGATTCCCAGAGACTAAATGAATTCTCTCTAGTCCAACTTCTTATTTTATAGATAACAACACAAAACAACTTTAGTGGCTTATCCAAGGTCACACAGGGAAAATAAAAAGTTTGAATCCAACCTTGGGTCCTAGGCCTTCAAGTATAAGATTGAGTTTAGTTCTCTTTTCAAAGCATAATGGTATCTTCACTATTGAAAAAAAAAAAACAGGGATAATGGAACCCAATAATTTTGATCTCTTCTTGGTCCTGTCTCCTTCACTTTTTCCTTATGCTCTTCAGTTGTTCTCTCCTTATCATTTTTCTCTGAGGGTCCTCAGTCACCCATGAAAGCATATGGCTAGGTAGAGAAGCATATTTGTTTTTAGACACATGGTTTCCCTGATCCAAGTTTCTGAAGAACAGGACAGTGTCACAGAGATCTGAGCATGTTAATTTGGAAGAAAATAGCTCTATTAACGATAACTCTGGGCCAATCCACTCTTCTCACCCATATTTAATTGCTACTAGGGATTTCATGAGAAGTCATAGCGACTTTGAAAAGCACCACTGAGCACTCAGTGGTATAATTAGTAAGAAGCTGCCAATCTGGCTCAGCGGGCTATAAAGCGCAATATGTCTACATCTTGCCAAAAAATCATTTGCAGGTAAATGGGTAAGACTTGTGAAAAAGAAGGTGTCTATGTGTGAGACAGCTTAAGGGAGGAGCAGAGACAGGTCCTATTCTCTGGGCCTATATCCTTTTAAGAAAGAGTAAAGAATGCTGAGATTAAGTCCTCAAACAGGCTGAAAATGACTTTTGAAAATTATTTCATCACTTTGTTCAATATCTTATTTGTTCTTATATTTAAAAAATGCAATGTTTTTTTTTTTCTGACCATATCACATAATGTCTCCACTAGATCCAGTCCATTGTTTTTGTCTTATCATTTCTTCAATTCATTTTTGTCCCTCTTCGGATGAGGGATGCAATGGGGTGGGTGATGAAACTAGGAGAGAGAATTCAGACATCTGTTTTCAGTTTAAGGAGGGAGTGATATAAATCACCAATTTATCTTTAACTTGAAGTTACTGAAACTTACCAGATCAGTCAATGTGTAAAAAAGTATGGATTTGAACCCAATGCTTCCTGATTCCAAAGCTGTTCTTTATTCGCTATGTCAGGCTGGATATAGTCATTTCAAACAATCTTTCTTTTATACAAGGAACATCCTCTAATTTGGTATCATTTCCTATATCTTTCACTGTGTTGAGACAGGAATGAGATCATGGGCCCCATAAGACATGCAGAATATTTTTCAATCAAAAATATATCAAAGGCAATAAGAAAGATGAAGTATCCAGTGGATGAAAACCTGAATGCCTACAAGGATGCTTATTCTTGAGACATTAGGGAGTATGTAATGTCAGATACTATCCCTGAGAGTAGAGGTTATTTTATTTATTGTATTTGTATTCAAAACATTCGGAACAGTGCTCACCAGCATATATTAGGCACTTAATAAATACTTTTAGATTGATATTATTTGCAGATATACAAGAAACTATTACTATGCAAAAACATTTGGCCCTATGCCTATGACCCCAGTAAAAAAATCAAATTCTTGTCAGGAGAGTAGAAAAGACAAAGTAGAGATGGGACCAAGAAAGTAGTTATGCTTTTATTCTAGGTGATGTTTAATGTAAATTAATGTAACTCACAAGTGTTAACAACAGTGAAGTGAGCTTAGAATTAGCTGCTCAATAAATGGTGACTACAACTGTTACTGTAAAGCATCTAAGTTGCTCCGCATCCCTGTTTCCACGACTACAGGAGAGAGTGTGAGAACTAATGAACTTCATGCTTAGACTACAGAAATAGTTTCCTTACTAGGCTTTGTGATTGTAGTCTCTTCAAAATCTAATCCATCTTTGCCTGACTGCCAGATTAATGGAGCTGAAGTTCTGCTTTGGATCATGCTATTTTGCTATTCTGCACCTACGGTATTTAAATTCTATAGCCTCCCATCTTTCCCTTCTACTACCTCTCCTCCTCTCCCAAGGGTAATTTCTTTCAGGATAGACAATGTTTTGCACTTCCTCTCTTCCTCCCTTTCTTTGTCTCTGTCTCTCTGTGTCTCTCAGTGTCTCTTTGTCTGGATCTCTGTCTCTCTGCTTCTGTCTCTGTCTCTCTTTTTCTTTTTTTTCTTTCTCTTTCCTCTTTCTATCTATCTTTATCTCTCTCCTCCCTTCTTCCCTCATTCTTTTTTGTCTGTTTTTTTCTGTCTGCCTCTCCCCCCTACTCTGTGTATGTGTGTGTGTGTGTGTGTGTGTGTATGTGTGTGTGTGTGTGTGTGTGTTCTTCAGGTCTAACAGAGTGCCTTGTCCATTGTAGATATTTAAAAATGTAATTCCACTTCAAACAAGTTCCTGTCTCCTACGCTATCCCGCCTCCTTTCTGAAGTTGTAGGTCTCTCAAAATGAATGCATCCAATTGACTTAATGTACCCTTTGTGCTCTAGCCCAACCCTAATCAGCTCCAAATGCTAGTTATATCTCTTGTAAATTATCACCTTGCAGAAACTAGCATTGTTCTGTGACAACCATGTACTTGTGCCCAGTGTACTTTGGCAGCTACATAGTGCATTAGATAGAGTGGTGGGTCAGAGTCAGGAAGAGTGTTCTTCCAGAATTCAGATTTGCCTCATATATTTCCTAGGTATTACTCCAGGCAAACCACTTAATTCTGTTTGCCTCAGTTTCCTCATCTGTAAAATGAGCTGAGAAGGAAATGGCAAACCATTCCAATATTTTTACTATTAAAAAAACCTAAATGGGATCATAAAGAGTTAGACATAACTGAAAAATGACTGAACAAAATACTTGTCACATCCTCCTCCTTATTCTCATGGGCCAGCACTGCCTTGAATTTGAGCTGCTGCCCAGCCATGCAGCTTTCATCTAGAGCCATGATTGGCCAGCTTGCAAATACACCTCTTCAGTCACCAAGGACAGGAATTAATCACTGCTTCTCAGAAAATAACTGAAGATACATGTCCTACAGAACCAATTACGAGAATAATAACAGCTCACATTCAGATCATGTTTTATGGTTACAAAGCACTTTATGTACATTACCTTGTCAGACATAATGAGGTAGTAGTGCCATTGCTCTATATGAAAAATAGCTCATTTTCTTTCTTCTTTCATTTCTTCAGCACTGGACTATGTACAAAGTGAGTATTTAATCAATTCTAAATAGATGCCCCTAAGTGTTGTCTCTCCAACCAAGTCTTCTCTTTGCCTTGATCACACGAGATGTGACAGGATCTATATCCTCTTTAAATGGAATCTTGCTTCATTTAATATGTATCTTTCACCTACTTGTCCCCTAATATGAATCTATAGTCTGTACCATTACTTTGGTTTTTCTGTGTGGACAGATTAGATTAATTGTGATGAGTTATTTGACTAGGTAACTAAAAGCCCATCAAAACACTAAGGAACAATGGGGAAAGCAACAACAATAAAAACACTGGCTGTTGAGTTAGGATACCAGGGTTCTAATAGCTACTCTTCTCCTAGGTGCCTAAATTGAATTGATTAACTCAAGAACTGCAAGTTAATTCTCTTCTCTAAGTCCTAGTTTCTTCCTACATAAGAAAGAGAACTTAAACTAGATGTCCACTAGGTTTCCTGTCAGATCTATTGGTCTATGAGTCTACTATCTTGATTTATTTTTTACTTTTTGTAAGTTATATAGTGAAGTTAAATCATACTTTGCTGTATTATGACATTTAGACTATGGCAGAAGTTTTGATTGCAGTGGCTAGTCAGTTTGTTATTGAATTCTGATGGGATGGATATCACCATAGAATGGGATCAAATTGATACCACATTAACCCCTCTGGCCACCATCAAGATCCCTGGTTCAATAACCTGCTCAAAATCCCTAGAACTCTTTGTGATATCCTCTATGTCAATATCATACAAAATGCAGCCTTGGGAAAAATTAAGTAGAAAAAAATGAATTTGACATGCTCCCACCTTTGTTTTTTTAATTACCATATTAATAATTGTGATAAAAATAGTGATTAATGACTTTCAAAATAATTTAATTTTTATTCCTCCCAGAATATTATACAACATGATGCTTAGCTACTGCCATGCTTTTAGCAAAGGGGAAATATGGAGACATTGAAACTCAACTCTGTGTCTGCTTAATAGGAAGATATTTGGGGACAAATGGGTCTTGCCATTATCTTTCTATAAGGCAATAATATTTTTCCTCTACTTCTCTTCTATATTTTCCCCAGTCTTTCTTTTCAGAGGTATTTTTGTGTACCTATTAAGAGACACTGTGAAGTAGTGGATAAAGAACTATCCTCAGAGGTGAGAAGATCTTGGTTTAATTTTTTTTTCTGACACATTTTTGCTATAAGATCTTGGTCAAATCATATGGACTCTCAGCATTCTAGGCACTCTATAGGAATATGTATTTTTAAAAATACCTACCTAGTTTGGTAATTACCAAATCTGAAAGTTCTTTATATAAATGAAAACAAGGCAAGTCAGAAGCATTCATTAAACACTTATGTGTGAAGTACTATGCTAAATTCAGGAACTGCAAATAGAAGCAAAAAGAAAGACATTCTTTATTCTCAAGAAACATACATTTTAGTGGAGATAGACAACATAAAAAAGGAGGTTACAAAGAATGGGAAGCTACCTACCATACTAGGGCATGGTAGTGAAAGATGGAGGGTGTGGCAAGAAGAATGAAGATGTGGAAGAGTGGCCTAAAAGCCCTTCCTTAAAATGAAATTTCCAGAAGAGGGGACAGCAGGGGGAAAAGGGAACTTTTAGCATGAGAAAACTGCTGAAGGATAATAGTGAAGGCAGATTCAGAGGTGAGAAGTCTGCTGAAGCATAAGGGAGGAAGATGTCTTGGAGAATTAAGAGCGGGATGCAGTGGAGAATCACTTTGTTCTGAAACCTATTTGGGGGTTATATTCTTCTCCCTCTCAGCTTCTTGAGAGCTAGATCTATGGTGTGGCTATTTTTATAGCTCTAGAAACTTAAGAAATCCCTAGGGATCTTAATGAATATTATAATGTATTAAATAGCTTCCACTATATGCAAGGCATCCCACAAAGCAGTCTCTATCTCCTGTCCATTTGCCTTTTTTTCAAAATATGATTCAGATAAAATACTTAGAAGATTGATTTCAAGGATCAGAGTTGAATGTTTCTCTACCAGCCCGATTTACATAAGTTAGTAGAAGTCATTATTTTTGTACTTTATTTAATGACTATCTTGATATTAAAACTAAGTGACCAACCTACCACAGAACACAAATAGCCTCCCGCCATTCATGTATTCACATTGCCCTTATAGAAATATTGTATATTAAATCTTATTTTATTTTCAGATCTATCTTCCTTCTTCCTCCTTCCCATTCCCCAATAAAAAAGCAAGAAAAATAAAAACTTACTTGTAAACATGTATAATAAAACAAAATAAATTCATGTATTGATCACAAAATGGATATATGTATATATGTATCTATTTACCTATCCAGATGTATTTGTTGTATGAAATTGTTCAGATAGATTTATAGCACATATTGTTTCAAGAAGCTGTAGTGTCCACAGTGGTCATACTCCTGGAAACCTTTTTGGCTGATGGGCTAAAATGAGGGTAACTGGTAAGTCTCAGATCTGTCAGTTAGGAGATGTGGACCACAAACATGTGACAGCTTTCTCCTGTGGAATAGGCAGGTAAGAGTAATTTGTTGCAATGGCCATGAAGGTGACTGAAGCAGGCACTGTCTGGCATTTAGAGTTTAGTCAGGCATTGAAAATACCAAGGTCATGCAAAGCATCCTGGGCTATCGTCCATCATCTTAGCTTTTATCCTGCCACTGGACATTGATGACTCAGGAAGAGAGAGTTAGGCTCATGAGTTTGTGCAGCTGTGCTTCCGATATCCAATTCATGCACAGGTCAAGACATCACCCCATGGTACTATTGGTTCTCTTCAAAAACAAAAGAGAAACTACAATAATAATAGCAACAACAACAGCAAAGTATTAACAGAAAACTGTTTCTCTGCCTGTTTATCTCTCTGTCTTTCTCTCTTTGTATATCTTGTGGTATTGTATTTATACTTACTAATAATAATATATTGTGGGAAATCTCAGCACTTTTCTGGTTCTGATCTATTCAGTTCCCTTCTTCCTCTGAAGGTAAACATTTCCTTCAGGATGACAGGTAGATATCAGTCCTGTTTGACCTTGTTGCCATTTTTATTCAAGACTCGTGGGCTGCCTAGGGGATGCAATCATCCTGAGTTAGAGTAACTGAGGGAGAACTTTAAATAGAGGTAGAGACCGAAAAATCAAGTTTGATTTGTGCAAGGAATTCGGAGTGTTTTATTTTATTTTTTTTGAAACTGTCATTTCTAAGGTCATTGGTCTGCAGGAATCCCAGAAGGGAAACTTGATCGAGCCATTGTGCTTGAACAGAATGCTAACATTCTCCAAATCCTTAAGAAGTGCTGAGTTACAAGTTACTTGTTACATCACAATGAAATTTGGATTCCATGATCTAAGGACTTTGAAGATACCTCCTTTCTTTGGACCTTCAGTTAGCATTTAGAGCCTTTGTTATAAGTGGTGTCTGATGTTCTAGTGCAAAGAAAAGAAAATAGGCTTTTACTGTGTCTCAAGTTTCCAAGTACCAAGAGGAGAATGTTGGGCTTTAAAGCACAACCTTGGCCTTATCCTTGTTTTGAGTACAAAGTAACTTTGTCTAAATATAAAAGCAGAAAAGTTGGGAATAGTACATCATATTAGTTTTGTGCTTTTTAGTGATGCACAGTGATTAAACCCATGAGTCACATTAAGGCTGGTCCCTATAGACCTGAGTAATTATGTTTTTCTTGATGATTTTGTGGACTGAACACTTTATACTCCCAGTGATGAATTTGTCCCCAGCAGGCTCAGCTGAGACGTGACACTAAAGCAAACACTTCAGGTACTTTCAAAATTTTTACAATGTAGTTCAAAATAGTACAGTCTAATGATAGAAATAACTCATTATTGGAAACATTGGGGTAAGTCAGTAATGAGAAATATATTGGACAGATCTGGGGAAAAGCGAAACTTCCCAAAGATCATTCAATCATTTAGTCATCCATTAATTCAATAAATATTTATTATTAAGTAGCTACTTTGTGGTATGTATAGTGTTAGGTATTAAGTGTACAAAGATAAAAATAAAATAGAGACTGCCCTCAAGGAATTTGCATTCACTGACTAAAATTACATCCTATTGGTGACATCCTAGTAGTTTACATATTACCCCAGAAGTCCACTGGCAAGAATTTGGAACAAACTGTTAGATTTTATGTGTCATAGATAAAATATCTTCAAGAATGTAGCCCCATGAGAGTGATGGATTTGAGGACAGACTCTTTGTACTCCCTTACCACTTATGCTATCATTTAACTTCTGTGAACCTCAGCTTTTAAGAATTGGAACAGTCTTAATTCCTTAACCCTTAACTGTTCAAGCACATTAGCTCTATTAGGACTGAATGAATTGTCCTAATGAAAGAACTTGATGTCCCCTAAGTGGGAAGTTCAAAACCTTCTATGATGTTTGTCAACTTATATCATAGAATTTGCAATGCTCTTTCATATAAATTATCTTCTTTCATATTTGCAGAAAACCCTGTTAGGTCCATTTTAAAGTAAATATTAGAAATAAGAAAGCTGAGGTTGAGACAGGATAAGACCCTTGTCCAAGGCCATTCAGGCAAGTGACCAAATGACCTAAGTTTTCAGGTTCTCATTTTGAAGGTCTTTCCGTGCTAACAATTGATTAATCCCAGCTTCTGGAAAGCATCTTTGGGACATAGAATTTTTAAAATTAATTATTGATTTTAACTTATTTCACAAAACTTCCAAATTTACAATGCTAATTACAAGAATGAGACAGATGAATAGAAATTATGAAACACTTGAAATTAAATATTGTGATAGAGATACTTCATAAAAATCACCTTTCTTAGGGACCTGTATTCAACATGACAATAAGGACAAAAATGCAAGCAGAATGTAAGTTCTTTGAGTGTAAGGATTACATTTTTTGCTGTTGTTGATGTTGTACCCCCAGGGTCTACAACTATTTAGGACTCTAACACCATGTTTTGGTGGTTCTTAATTTATACATACATATATGTATATACACATATACATGCATATACTTATATAGCACATAAGTCTACATACATCTGTTCACATTTATAGATATAGATATGATATATAGATATCTGTAAGTTGAACTGTATTAAAGTAAATGACATATGATAGGCAGATCACAGGACCATAAATTTAGAGCTGGAATTAGCTTCATCCTTTTCCCTCATTTTACAAACAAAGAAACTGAGTCCAAGAGAAATTAAGTGAGTTGACTAAAGTCATACAACTAAGTAGCAGAATCAGGATTTGAACCTATGTCTTGACACTTTTCACTCCACCTTGTGTGGCTTTCTGGTTTATCATAGCATCATCTCATCATCTGTCAGAATACTAGATTTGCCTTAAATTGGAGCCATTACTATTGCTAGACATTCTGAGTGCTCTATACAATTTTCATTTTGCTAGTAATTTTATGTGAATACAGAGCAGCTTAATGATTTTGATCCTAAATTTGCTTCTTTCTGATTAATATCTCTCCATCACTTACTGAATATTGTCACTATATCTTCTGATGGATTTAGGAGACTGATATGTACATGATGCAAAGATACTAGTGAGACGAGTTATACTGCATTCATCATAAGATGGAAGATATTCTGTCTTTACTTCTGATTAATTTATAACAACTGGGTCTACTTTGTTTTATATATATATATATATATATATTTTATATTTTAGACATTCTATGGAAGTGTAGATTTCATGCAAGAGAAAAAAATCAGAGCATCTTTCAAGAGCATTGACATGCAAATCCCACCCTGACTTTACAAATAATGAAAAAAGTTGTGTTTTTTTTTTAAATATGCCTCAGGTAATAGGAACATAAAGCAAGGTTACAAGCTTTGTTGTATCTGTCTGATGCTTGCTTCCTGTCATAATGCTCCTGACTTAGACAAATGGAAGGAATAAATAGCAGATAGCATAGATAAGAGACAATCTTTATGGCAGTAAGTATAATCAGCTGCTCTGAGAACCAAAGGTACACAAACAGACATGATCTACTGGTCTACCTAAATTAACTAACACTCTTATTCTTATGATTTGGGGGAGGTTACATTGTAATGTGTTGCCGTCTTAATTACTCTGCTCTTAAACAGCTGAGCAATTAAGGTCATTATTCAAGTACCATCTCAGAAACTTGTTTGAAATAAGGATGAGTGAGTGCCTTGATGAAAAGACCAGAAACAAAAATAGCATCCTTGAAACAGTACAGGTGGAATCTATGCCAGGATTTCTCTGCACCTTATAATTATAGATTGATCTTTTCTATTCTGCATTAGGACTAATTTCTTGTCTCTGTAGGCAATGTGCCCTTAATGTGAATGAGAGAAAAAATTCATACCACTTCCCTCCTCATACTCTACTTTGGAGTAAACAGGATTATCAGATTTTCCACCTCTGGTTTTGTCTAAACATTAATTTTCCTTTGTCTGGAACAATCTATATAAACTTTATTGTTGTTCAAATCCTATTCACCCAACATGGTACAGTTATACACACACACAAACACACACACACCATACATATGTGTGCACATGTATATGTTTGCGTATGTTTATATATATACACATATGTGTGTAGAAATATATGTATGTATATAAATTAATGTGTATATGTACGCATATATATTATATATCTATATATGTGTGTATGTTTGTTCATTTTGTGAGATAGTAAGCTCCAAATATATATATATATATATTATCTTAGTAGCTCCCCAAAAGTCTAAATTAATGACCTGCATACAGTAGGTACATAAGTATCTTTTGAATTCGCTGGAAAATTTCGTTTTACTTGTTTACCACAGGGACCCAAGATAATATGCAAAGTTCTTGTTACAACAATAGAAAGAAAAAAATGCAGGTTTTCATGTATGTGGTAAGGTTGTTAATATGTGTTAGGTACTGGAGTAGATGAGAGAAACAGTGTTTCCACATAGGGACCAGGAAAAGATTTTTGAGGAAGGGTAGCACTAGGCTGGCTATTGCATTATTAAGAGTATTTCCAAAAGGAAAGATAAATAAGAAGACAGGGGAAAACATTAATTCTAGAAATCTGAAAACTGCCCAATAACTTGGTAACTGACTTAGCTTAAAAACTGCTATCATTAACATAGGACTTTGAAATTTACTTGGGACATATCATACCTTGTCTCATGGGAGCCTCACAACAACTTTTTGAGGCATTAAGCTAAGAAGTATGGGTGTACTAATTAATATTTAACAATAGGGTTTCCTTAAAATGTATTCACTTTGAAGTCTAATATGCATTATGAACATTTTCTCCATCACTTTTTTAGTTGTAAACTGTCAACCACATATTAAATCAAGCCCTGATTTGTAACATTTATCACTTAGAAAGAATTTCAAATCCATGTCTAAACAAGAATCCCTCTACTATATTACCAAAAAATGGACACTAGCTCTTTGCTTGAAGACCTCTAATGGGAAAGGAAGCTCACTATTTCCCCAGGTGACTTATTTCACTTTAGGAGTATCATAATTATTAGAAATCATGTTTTTTTTCCTTTATATTTAGCAGGAATCTATTTCTCTTTAATTTCCACCTATTGTTCTACATTCTGTAACCTAGAGTCAAGCAGAGCAAGATTAATCCCTCTTGCCATGTGACAATCCCTCAAATACTTAAAGAATAATGGGTCCTCTTCTCCAGTTAACATATCCCCAGTCCCTTCAACTGATCCCTATAGGGAACAAACTCATGATTCTTTGCCCCTTCTACCTAAATGTTCTGAAATCACTTAAGACTTGGAATATCTAAATCTAGGGTCATCATCACTTATTCAAATCCGTTTCTTCTCTAGAATTTCCTATCTCTGTTAATGTGACTGTTATTTTTCTAGTCATGGAGGTTCAAAATAGGACCAGTCTTTTTCAATGATCCTTTCTTTGCTTAAAACATCTAATAAGCCAATAATTTTTGTGAATTCTTTACTCACAATTGTCTTCCAATTGACTTTTTCTGTGGCTTTCCATTCCCATTGCCATAACTTTAGCACAGGATCTTACTAACTCACACCTGAACTATCTCAATAATTTCATAATTAATTTGGTCAATTCTTATCTTCTACCCATTCACCTTAATTTATTTGGCATACTGGTATCAAGGTGATTTTTCCAAAAATTTGGTTCAGATCATGAAAGACTCTGATAATGTTCACATTTCTTACCTTAGTCTTAAAGATTCTTCACAATTTGGACTGAATCTAATTTTTTTTTTATTTCCTATTTAATCTGTTATACAAAGACAACATTCTGGCTAATTGGATCTATTTGCTGTCCTATAGATAGGTGCCATATCTACTCTCATTTACACCTTTGCTCATATCGCTCCTACTGGTTGGAAAAACTTTTTTTATCTTCTTTTCCCTCTTAAACTTTGCATGATTTTTCAGGATTTAGATCACAGATTACCTTTTCGATGGACACAGTCCTAATTATTCCAGTGAAATATAGTGGTCCCCTCTCCAAAATTTCTATACCTGTTACTATATAAACTACTTCTATTCCATTAATGCTGCACTGCCTTAGAGTTATTTGCATTAGTTTAATATATCAAATGCATTTTGGGAATCATGAGGGCATTCTTCAGTTCATTAACTACAGCATTAACCACAGTGTTTTCTGTCTACTAAGTGTGCAATGAAAATCTGTTGATGAAAGGTCTTGATGCATAAAACTATGTTCCCCCACACCTGCACTCTCACCTCAAATGAACTGATTGTTATTATTGAAAGGAAAATTCTTTGGACTTTTATTCTGATTAATGAAGCAAAAATCAAGACAAAGAGAATTTAAAATAATTTATTACAAATCCTTTAAGATACACACATTGACAATCTGATTACTGGAGATCTGAGATGCAGGGCCAGCTTTTATTGGTAACCTTCATACTGAGATAAAGACAATTCAGATAGATCAATGTCATCAAAAGGGGGTTGGGTCCTTGAATTTCCTCCCAAAGATAACAAGTAGAAGTAATTTTCTGGTAGGGGTAAATGATAGATAAGAGGAGATAATGCAAAAATGTATGGATTGTGGCCTACTTCCCCAAGAGAACCTTCCCCAACACTGACTAACAAACAAGTCTGGGAACAGTGAGTCACTGAGTCAACATAACTGTCAATATTATACTAGATCTTCTGCTGCAATTAGCATAAATATATGGAGTGATATTAAAAGCAGTGTATTTGGAATCCAAAGATCTAGGTTCAAAGGTCTCTTCTGCTACCTACTACATGTTTGTAACCTTAGACAAATCATTTGTCTCTACATCTGGGATTGGGTTAGAATGAATAATATCCCAACCTCAACTCCCATATTCTTTATTGTTCCTTTGTCTTTTTCTTGAGACTTGTAATTCCAGAGATTTGGGAATATTAAGAAGCTAACTAGTTCAATCCATACTTTGAAAGGAATCCCCAATGATAAACACTTGAAGTGGTAAATCAGCCTCTACATAAAGTACTCAAGTTAGAAACAACTCAGTACTTCCCATGAGCAATTCCTTCCACTTTATGATAGCTCCCTTTGTTAGTAGAAAAGTTAAAGTTTGCTTATCTTACATCAAACTCCACTTTATTCTTTGCAACTTCTACCTAGAGATCCAGAAGGCAGAACTAGCCTTGGGGCTAAATTTCTGGGCTCTACTCCATACCTGTAGGCTCATTACCCAGAGAATTCGAGGAAAATCTATTGTTTTTCCATATCCTTAACAAGGAATATATTTTGATCCAGAACTAATTATCATAGTTTTAAACCTATTGCTAATCATTGGGAGAGGAAAAAAAAAAACAACAACAACAAAAAAAAAAAAACAAAGGAGATAATTCCTGAGGTATAAAAAGATATGTTCAACTATGGTTTCAACTTTTAAAAATTATGATTTTAATGATTGCAAGCAGCTCATTTTCTTCTTTCTGCCATCATTCTTTGACAAGTAGTTTCTTCAAGTGTTTAGAAAAATCAATGAGAGGAAGATGATGTATTTATCTGTTTTGGGACCCAGTATTAAAAGAAAGGCACAGTCAGAAATGTATTCTACTTTCTTTGTTGTAAAAGCCCTGCAACAAGACTAGAAAATGATTGTTTAGCCAGTCATTGTCTTATTCGATTGCCTGCAAACTGAGTATTCAAACTGTGATATCTTCCTATTTCTTATTTGTGCTTTTAATGTGCTTAGCCACTATAGCATTAAAGAGGGCTAACAGACCATATTATTGAGGGATTACTCTGTGTCTGTTACCAGTGCCAACCAATAGAAGAGAGCTTATTATTATTAATTAATAATCAAGAATGAGTTTAAAATAAGTATATAAAGAATATAATGGGAAAGAATGCTGGATGGTTTGAAGTCAAGGGACCCAGACTGTAGATCTGGCTTTTAAGGACTCCATTCCCTCTATGACTTCTGTAACTTGGGAATTCAATCAATTAGCAAACATTTATTAAACATCTGCTATATGTGAAGAAATGTATGCTCTTCAGACTTTTGTTGTAACATATATAAAGTAAGGAAATTAGCTCAGGTAAGCCTTGAGATTTCTTTTATCCTTAAATCTATGACTGAAGCTTTGATTCTCTATTTGGCTTTAATGAAATATTGGTATGGATAGCCTTAGAACTAACAGAGGATGGTGACAACCTTTAAGTCTCAATTCCCCCAAGCAACTTTTTTCCAATTGCCAGTACCTAGAATATTTTCCCTCTTCATCTCTTTCTCCTGGCTTCCCTGACTTCTTTCAAAGACCAAATAAAACCCTACCTTCTGCATAAAGTCTTTCTCAGTCCCATTTAATTCTCATGCCCTTTCTCTAATAATTATTTCAAATTAATCCTGTATATAGCTGGTTTGTAGCTATTTCTTCTTTTGTAGGGACTGTATTCTACATTTCTTTGTTTTACCAATTTTAACACAATGAGTAAACTAGAGCATGTGCTTAATAAATGTTTACTGACTGACTGCTAATGCCTTTCATTCCAAGATTACCTCCTAACTATAAGCATATATATATAAAACTATATATATATATATACACAAATACACACATACATACATGTATGTATGTATATATGTGTTATATACATAATATTTTACATGTTTTCTCCCCCCAAGGAAAATATGGCCTCTTTGGGGACAGGAGTCATATTATTTTTTTTCTTTATGTATATCTCCAGGTTTTAACAATATCTAGCAAATATTAAGTACCTAATAAATGCTTATTGGCTGACTATCTCACACCTGAATAAAAAGACACATAAACTACCTCCAAACTTAGAAAGTACACTAGTTTCAGAATTTTAAAAAGACTTTAATGGATCACCTAATAAAATATCCATTTATTGCTATTCAAAAAATTGGTATTTATTATGAATTTCATTTGACTTAACTTTCCAAATATATATATAGTATGCCCATTCACATACTTTACCATGCAATCTAATTGTCCCATTTTCTTTTTCTCATATATAAAATGTTTGTCTTCAGTTTTTGAACAGATTGTAACCTTGCCTATAATGAACCCCTATCTCATCTTTATCTCTTAGGATTACTATTTTCCTTCTAAACTCAAATCACAATTCAGCTCCAACACAAAGTCTTACTTTTTTAATAATTATTTTAAAATTTATTTTAAATACACATTGCTTTATAAATCATGTTGGGAGAGAAAAATCATAGCAAAAGGTAAAAACCATGGGAGATATATGTATATATATAAATAGAAAACAAAAGTGAGCATAGATTATGTTGATTTCCATTCATTCTCCTTAGGTTTTTTTGTTTTTGTTTTTGTTTTTGTTTTGTTTTTTGTTTCTGGATGCAGATGGCATTTTCTGTCCAAAGTCTACTGGGATTACTTTGGATCACTGAACTACTGAGAAGAACCAAGCCTTCCATAGTAGATCATCACACATTTTTGTTGTTATTGTATACAATGTATTCCTGTTTGTTTTGTTCAGTATCACTTTGTGTAAAGCTTTCCAGGCCTTTCTAAAAGCAACTTGTTCATCATTTTTATATAACTGTAATATTTCATTACCTTCATATACTACAACTTATTCAGCCATTCCCCAACTGATGGGCATGTACTCATTTTCCAATTCTTTGTTACCCCAAAAAGAACTGATACAAACATTTTTGCATATATGGGTCCTTTTCCCTCCTTTATGATTTCCTTGGGTTACAGACCTAATAGTGAAACTGCTAGGTCAAAGGGTATGCAGTTTTATAGTCTTTGGGGTATTTCCAAATTGATATCCAGAACGTTTGGATCTTTTCACAACTCCACCAACAATGTATCAGTGTCCCAGTTTTCCCACATCCCCTCCAACATTTATCATTATCTTTTCCTGTCACCTTAGCCAATTTGACAGGTGTGAGATGGTACCAGAGAATTGTTTTAATTTGCATTTCTCTAAGCAATAGGGATTTAGAGCATGATTTCATATAACAATAGGTGGCTTTAATTTCTTTATCTGAAAATGGTCTGTTCATGTCCTTTAACCATTTTTTTAATTTGGAAATGACTTGTATTCTTATAAATTTGAGACAAGACTTTATATAATTTAGAAATGAGGTCTTAATCAGAAATACTGGCTAAAGATTTTTCTCCAGCTTTGTACTTCCCTTTTAATCTTGTTTCTGTTGGTTTGGTTTATGTGAAACCTTTTTAATTTGATGTAATCAGAGTTGTCCATTTTGCCTTTCATATCGTTCTCTGGTTCTTTGGTCATAAATTCCTCCTTTCTTTAAATATCTGATAGGTAAATTATCCCTTGTTCTTATAATTTATTCATAATATCATCCTTTATGCCCAAATCATGTATTCATTTTGACCTTATTTTGATATAGGATATGAGATGTAGGTGTTTGCCAAGTTTCCAACATATTATTTTTCAGATTTCTCAGTAATTTTGTCAAAGTGAGTTCTTATCTCAGAAGCTGTAGTTTGAATATTTAAAACATACTAGATTGCTATAGACCTTGATTATTGTGTTGTGTGTATTTAACCTGTTCTACTGATCCACCACCCTATTTCTTAGTCAATATCAATTGGTTTTGATTACTGCTGTTTTATAATAAAATTTTAAGTTTCATACTGCTAAGCGAGCATGCTTAATTTTTTTCATTAATTCCTTTGATATTCTTGATCTTTTGTTCTTCCAGATGAATTTTGTTATTATTTTTTTCTAGTACCATAAAATAATATTTTGGCAGTTTGATCAGAATATGTCAATGAACAAGTAGACCAATTTAGGCAGAATTGTCATTTTTATTATATTAGCTCAGCCTACCCGTGAGCAACGGATATTTTCCCAATTGCTTAGGTTAGACTTTGTGTGAGAAGTGTTTTGTAATTGTGTTCATATAGTTTTTGGGTTTTTCTTGGCAGGTAGATCCCCAAGGATAAAATCTATGGTAATTTTAAATGGTATTTCTCTTTCTATCTCTTGCTGATGGACTTTGTCAGTAATATATAGAAATACTGATATTTTTTGGGGGGATATTTTATATCCCACAACTTTGCTAAAGTTGTGAATTGTTTCCAATAGGTTTTTGGATGATTTTCTAGAATTCTCTAAGTATGTCATCATATCAACTGCAAAGAGTGATAATTTTACTCCCTGATTGCCTATTCTAATTCCTTTAATTTCTTTTTCTTTTCTTATTGCTAAAGCCAACATTTCTAGTAGAATATTAAATAATAGTGATGATAATGGGCATTCTTGTTTCACCTCTGATTTTATTGAGAATACATCCAGTTTTCCTCCATTATAAATAATTCTTTTTGTAGGCTTTGGTTAGATACTGCTTATTGTTTTAAGGAAAACTCCCTTTATCTCTATGCGCTCGAGTGTTTTTAATATGAGTGGGTGCTGTATTTGGTCAAAAGTTTTTTTCTGAGATTATCATATAATTTTGTTTTGTTTTGTTATTGATATGGTCAATTATGGTAATAGTTTTCCTGAATTGAATCAGCCCTGCATTCCTGGTATAAATCCCACTTGGTCATAATATATTATCCACAGAATGAATTGCTGTAATCTCTTTGCTAATATTTTATTTAAATTTTTTTCATCAATTCTCATTAGGAATATTGGTCTGTAACTTTTTCTTCTCTGTTTTGGCTCCTCCTGGTGTAGGTATCAGTGCCATATTTGTGTCACAGAAAGAATTTGGCAGTACTTCTTCTTTACCTCTTTTTCCAAATAGTTTATATAGTATTAAACTTCTTTAAATATTTGGTAGAACATGTGCAAAAATGTTTGTGGTAGCCCTTTTGTAGTGGCAAGAAAATGGAAATTGAGTGAATGTCTATCATTTGGGAGAATGCCTGAACAAGTTAAGATATATGAATGTTATGGAATATTATTGCATAAGAAATGATACACAGGATGATTTCAGAGATGCCTGGAGAGACTTACATGAATTGATGCTAGTTAAGCAGAACCAGAAGATCATTATTCACTGCAACAGCAAGATTATATGATGATTATTTATGATGGATATGGCTCTCATCAACAATGAGATGATTCACACTACTTCCAGTGGTATTGTGATGAAGAAAGCTATCTGCATCCAGAGAGAGGACAGGGGAATATGGATCATAACATAATATTTTCACTTTTTTGTTGTTGTTTGCTTGCATTTTGGTTTTTTTCTCATTTTTTTTCTTTTTTCATCTGATTTTTCTTGTACAGCATGATTGTGGAAATATATGTAGAGGAATTGCCCATGTTTAACATATATTGGATGACTTGCAAACTCGTGGAAGAGATGGGAAGAAGTGAAGGGGGAAATGAAAAAACAGAGTTTTATGGGGGTGAATATCAAAAAAAAATCCATGTACGTATTTTGAAAATAAAAAGCTTTAATAAAAAAGCAAAATTCTTCCTATTAGGCCAAAAAAAAAAAGTTTGGTGGGATTCATTTGTGAATCAATCTCGCCCTAGAGATTTTTTCTTAGGAATTTCATTAATGACTTCTTTAATTTCTTTTTCTAAAATGGGACCATTTAAGTTATTTATATTCTCTTTTGTTAATTTGGACAATTTATATTTTTGTGAATATTCATCCATTTCAATTAGATTATCAGACTTGCTGCCACATAATTGGGCTCTTAATTATTACTTTAATTTCCTTGTTATTGTTGGTAAGTTCACCTTTTTCATTTTTTATAGCAATGATTTGTTTTTTTTCTTTCCTTTTTCTGATTAAGTTAACCAAAAGATGATCTATTTTGTTTGTTTTTTTTTCATAAAACAACTGTTAGTTTTATTTATTAGTTCAATAATTTTCTTAGTTCCTATTTTATTAATCTCCCCTTTGAGTTACAAAATTTCTAATTTGATATTTAATTGGGAGGTTTTAATTTGGTTTTTTAAATTTTTTTATTGTATGCCTAATTCATTGATCTCCTCTTTCTCTATTTTATTCATGCAGCTATTTAGAGATACAAAATTTCTCCTAAGAACTGCTTTGGCTGAATCCCATAGATTTTGATATGTTGTCTCATTATTTTCATTCTCTTGGATGAAATTGTGAATTTGTTTTTCCTTGTTTGTGATTTGTTGTTTGACCCACTCATTCCTTAGAATTAGCTTATTTAATTTCCAATTGGTTTTTAGTCTATCTTTCCCTGGTCCTTTATTGAATATAATTTTTATTGCATTGTTATCTGAAAAGGAAGCATTTACTATTTCTCCTTTTTTTTTCATTTTATTGGGAGGTTTTTAATGCCCTAATCCATGCTCAGTTTTTTTAGGTGCCATGAACTGCCAAGAAAAAAAAGTTTATTCCTTTCTGTCCCTACTCATTTTTTCTAGAGATCCATCATATCTTGGTTTTCTAGTATTCTATTAATCTCCCTAGTTTCTTTCTTATTTATTTTGTGGATAGATTTGTCTGATTCTGAGAGGGGAAGGTTGTGGTCTCCCACTAGAATAGTTTTGCTGTCTATATCTTAGACAGCTTGGAATATGGCTTAAAATCTTCTCTAGAAATTTGCCAGCTCTACCACTTGGTGGTATACTTGAGGCATAAACATTTAGTATCCTTGTTAATTCATTGTTTACAGTACCCTTTATCAAGATGGACTTCTTTTTCTTATCTCTTTTAATAAGATATATTTTTATTTTTGTTTTATCTGAGATCAGAATTGCCTACCCCTGATATTTTTTCTTCATCTGAAGCATCATAAATTCTGTTTCAGCTTTTTACCTTAATTCTGTATGTCTCTCTGTGTAAAATGTTCCATTCCCATCCACAGTTATGATTGCTAGCTCTGTATTTCCCTCCATCCTATTTTCTCCCCTGTATTTACTTTTGTTTTCTCTTTCCACCATGTCCTTAGTTGTGTTTTGTTTACTCACCCCACTGACTACCTTATTTCCTATCACCCCACCCAGCTCATTTTTTTTAAACTCACTCTACTACCTTAGGATCTACCACCCCTTCACCCCTTTTGTTACCTTTTCCCTTAATATTTCTATCCTTTCTTCTATCTTGCCCCTCTCTTTCCTTTTCCTCTTTCTCCTCCTACTTTATAGGATTAGATAAATTCTTATGTTCAACTGAATGATTGTTATTTTGTTAGAACCAAAACTGATAAGATTATGCTTCAGACTGTTCATTCATCTACCTTCTTTCCCTCAATTGCAATAGATTTTCTGCATCTAATTGTCCCATTATAGCTCTCCTTTTCTTTTTTCTATTACAGAAGGTTTACCATTCCTTAATGTCTTTTTCTTTGATGTCATCACATCAGAGTTCATGCATAACCACACCCTCAGAGCATGTAATGCATCTCTCTCTCTGGCCAGTAATATATGGAGTTCTCAAGAATTATAGATATCATTTTCCCATTTAGGAATGTAAAGAGTTTATCCTTTAAATAATATATATTTTTTCACTCTATCTTTCTATGCTTCTCTTGAGTCCTGTGTTTGTAGATTAAATTTTCTGTTTACTTCAGATTTATTCATTAGAAATGATTGGAAGTTTCTTACTTCATTGAAACTCTATTACTTCCCCTGAAGTAATCCATCTGAAAGATGATGCTGAGTCTAGCTGGATAGTTAATACTTGATTGTAACCCTAAGTTTTTGCCTTCTGGAATATGGTATTCCAGGCCCTCTGATCCTTTATTATATAAGTTGCCAAATCCTGGGTAATCCTGACTGTTTTTTCTTGATATTTGAATTGTTTTTGTAGGGCACCATGCAGTAATTTTTTTTCCCTTGAAACTGTAGTTTTGGAGTTTTGCAACAATTTTCCTTGGGGTTTTCCTTGAGATTTCTTTCATTAGTTGATGGATGAGTATTTCCCCTTCTGTTTCTAGAATATTTGGGCAGTTTTCTATAATGATTTCTTGTGGAATGCTATCTAGGCTCTTTTTTTTTGGTCATGACCTTCAGATAAATCAATAATTTTGAAATTGTCTCTTCTGGATCTATTTTTCAGTTCAGCCATTTTGCCAATTATGTATTTCACATTTTCTTCCATTGTTTCATTCTTTTTAATTTGTTTGACTAATTCTTGATGTCTCACCAAGCCCTTAGCTTCCATTTTCCCTGTTATAGTTTTTAAGGTGTGGTTTTCTTGTTAGCTTTTATATCTCTTTTTTCTATTTGGTTAATTTTACTATTTAAGAAGTTGTGTTCTTCAAACATTGTTTCCTTCCTTTTCCAAACTTTTGACTCTCTCATGCATGTCTTTCATTTCCTTCCTCCTTTTTTCTTCCACCTCTCTCATTTTTAAAGTTTTTTATGAACACTTCCAAGAAACCTCTTTGGGCTTGAAATTAATTTATCCCAATCTTTGAGTTTTCTTCTGTGGACCTTCTGTCTGTCTGATGTGGCTTGGTCTGCCCTGTCACTAGAGTATCTTTCTCTGGTCAAAGTTCCTTTACTTTTGGTATTTCCTCTTTTTTTTTTTTTTTTTTTTTTTACTTTTATGGTTGAGCTCTGCTTCTGGGATAAAGGGAGCATTGTCCCAAGCTTCCTGAGCAGCACTGAGCCTTGGCTTTGAGCATAGGAGCCTCTTGTGTTTGTAGGGAGTAGCTTTGCCTGCTATTTTCAGGAAACAGCCTGGTTTTCCAGAGTTTGCCTTTTTAACTGGGCCTGGAAACTGCCCCACTGATTTGTTTCTCTACTGAGCCAGGACTGAGAGTCTTAATTGCTGATTTGCTGTGATTAAGGCCTTCTCACCAGCTTTCTCAGAGTCTGTCTGAGCTAGTCTGACCTGCCCTTTCATTCCAGTGATACTGTCCTTTCTTGAAAAATTCTTGAAAAAACCACTGAAGAGTGGTTGCATTCTCCAAAGTCTTTCTTTGGAGAATGCACACTAGCTCATCATCAACAATTGAAAATTTCTCTCTGACAAACCTAATGTGTATTATTTGTGGGTTCTTCGATATATGTAAGTTGGACAGTGTTGTCTCCTTTTATAGAATTTAAGGATTTAACAATTGTTTCAATTTTTTCTTTGTTTTTCCATTCTCAAACACCATGCTTTGTATAAAGCAAATATTTAACAATTGTTTCTTAGTAAGTATAAAAAAGGAGGAAAATGAGGCTCAGGTAAGTTAAATGGAGAACTTCAATGCTTTGAAATTTCACTCCAAATTTTCTGCTTTAAGATCTAAAACTCTTTGCAGTGTGCCTCTGCTGCTTTTAGATATAGTAGCACAAACACACTAACCACTCACATTTAAAAACATCTGCTAAATCCTGGGGATTCTCAAAGGCACATTTACTTTAGGAGAGTTAAAGCCAGAGCAAAAGAATCTCTGTTATGTTTTTTCATTTTAAAATAGTGTTTTGGGTGACCTATTTTAAAGACTATGTTTTGTCAGAAAATTATTTTCCCCTTGAGAAGCGTGATGTATTTTCCAATCAGATTTTTTCTGGACATAGAAAGGAACTTAGATTTTTTTTTTTACTTAGCCTTCATAGGAAGATAAGACCAGGGACAACCTGGGACCAAGAATACCAAAAGTTTCCATAGGGCCTGCAGGATTTATGATCCAGCTATCAAGCTGGGAAGAAAGAAAGAGAGAGGGAGGGAGAGGGAAGGAGGGAGGGAGGGAAGAAGAAAAAAGAAGAAAGAGGGAGGAAAGGAGGGAGGGAGGAAGGAAGGAAGGAAGGAAGGAAGGAAGGAAGGAAGGAAGGAAGGAAGGAAGGAAGGAAGGAAGAAAAAAGGGAGGGAGAGAGAAAAAGAAGGAAAAAAAAAGAAAAACATTTATTATCAGTAAAACACTATTCTAAGCACTGGGAAGACAAGCAGAAAAACAGAGGCAATCATCTCTCTCAAAGAACTCTCATTCCAATAAGGAGGAACACATATAGGAAGTTTAAGCAACATGTCAGATGGAAAGGCTTCATGGTCCTTGGGGAGCTACAGCAAAACAGATGGTAATGCATCTTCCTCAATGTCATTTCTTTCTAAATGGAATGAAAAATAATTCAAGATCTGGAGTAAAGATGACATAGAAGACAAAAAATCATTTCTGAAACACACTGAAATCAAGCTAGGTTGCTAAGTTAAAGTTATGAACACTGAAAGATAGGAAAAGCATTACAGACCAGAAAGGAGGTTCACTTTATCTAAAATGAGGAGATTTCTGCAGGGACAATGGCATGATTGCAAGCTTAGTATCTGGAATAAGTGCAACGAAATGTGCTTTAAAAATCAACTTCTTGAAGAAAAATTTAGTAGAGTGAGAGTCTGGTTAGGGGAACTAGGATACTCCACAGAGATGGATGATTCCCTTTTGGGATCTGTTGCCCAAAGACCCACTAATTTCCAGGAAACTGAAATGTCTCTGTCCAAGGAAGAATGCCCAAGACCAATGTCCATTTCACCACCAGATTTTTCCCCTAAAACAGCCAATTCCAGAATGTCTGTGCAAGAGCATAAATATGAACAGAATGTCTGTTGAATTTGGTCAAGAGTGTCCTGAGCAGTCTCTGGCAATGGACTTTAGCAGACAATCTCCAGATCATCCTACAGCAGGCATGAGTGTGCTCCATATATCTGAAAATGGACCAACTGAAGTGGATTACAGTCCCCACATGCAGGAGTCCCGTTTTTCACACAAGATACCACAAACCGGAAGAGTCATCCTATGCCCAAGATAATGATCTTTCTGAGCTCATCTCAGGATCTCAGGTAAAGGTTTCTCCATCTACTTCTTCAGCACACACCCCTTCACAGATAGGTTCTCCTCTCCAAGAAATGCTCTCTCCTATGTCATTCCTCCTAGAGAAATATCACGATATTCTTCACTTTTTTTTCTGTCATCTCTGATGACTGGGTTTCCAAGACAGATAGTTGGTGGAAGAAGGATCTTTGATTCCTGCTCATTGTTTTAAGCAGCAATGTCCTATCAGCTGCTTGCTTATGTGCTTAATCATTAGAGTAGTTCAAGATTTAGGTAAGCTCAGGAGTGGCTGAAGTGGTTCCTGAATGTTTCCACTGATGTGTGGGTGTTGGTTCTCAATGGTGGAGAGCAGATTACAGTTAGTCCTTAAGAGAGGGACCAGCCTGAAGACCTAGGTCACAAAGATGCCCTAGTGGAAGATATATATCAGGATTGGGGTGAGAAATATTCAAAGCAGGGAGGGGACTGAATGGGACTGATTGGATGAAGTTTTCTCACTTTGAGACTATGTCACATGATCCCTATTCCCAGAGGTGGATGATGAGTTCTCCATACCTGGATTCCAGAGAGTCACATGGTCTCTAAAGGTCAGACCCTCCAGAAGTTACAGGAAGTGACATGACCCACAGGGAGCAGGCAACATTGGTGATCATTGATCAGGATTGGTTACACCCTTTTAGTTTAGCCAATGAAAAGGCTTTGGTCTTCTGCTTTTTAAACCCCAACAAGCCAGAAGCTGGTTGGGTTCCACAGCACATGGTAGGAGCTAGGATGGGCTCCCAGTTAGTGTCTGGGCATTTCCCTGCAGGAACTAAATAAAAGCTTTCTCTTTGTAAAAAAAAATAAAAATAAAAAAATAAAAGTCCAATGGTTATAACTAGACAATATTTCCTACAATGAGACAGAGACTCCAGAATACTCTGCTCCTCAGTGACAGAGAGAGAACCAGAGAGAGAGAGAGAGAGAGAAAATGAGAGACAGAGAGAGAAAGAATGAGAGACAGAGAGACAAAGAGAAACAGACACAGAGAGAGAGACACACAGAGAGAAACAGAGACAGAGACATACAGAGAGAGAAAGAGAATGTAGAACATGTGTAATCTACATGTCAGCTGGAATGATTCCATGGTCCTTGGAGTGTACTGCAAAGCCTATAGAGAAATGCATCTTGCTTCATTTCTATTGAAATGAAATGATGAACAGATCAAGACCATGGTTGACAATGACGAAGAATACATGAAATTATATCAAAAACATAAAATTAGAGTACAATTGCCAACTAAAAGGTACAGTTATCCAGAGCATTTTATCTGCTGCATATTAAATTTTTAAAAATTTATAATATTTGAAGTGGAACTCCATCAAAGTCTTCCTATCTCCAGATCCAAGACTTTATCCATTATATCATATCATTCCCCATAAAACAAATTTTTAATTTTTATAAAATCCAAGGGCCTATACCCAGAGAGGATTTCCAATATAGAAAATTCTAATTCTCTAGGTTTTTGAAACTCATCATGTTCAAAATCACATTCACATATTCTCTACTAAATCTGCCCTCATTTAAATGTCCCTATTTCTACTGAGGGTATCAGAGTCCTTCCCATCCCCATGTTTATAATCTTTATGGTGTCCTTGATTTTTTTTTTCTCCATACACAGTCACCTAGTATTTCTCTTATCCAATTAGTTACCAAGTTTTGTGCATTAGGTATTTCTGTCTCCTTCTCTCATTTAGTGTCACTCCACATACCCCTACTGAATTCTTCCTTTCTCACCCATATTCCAGTGATAGCCTTCTAATTGATTTTCCTACTTACAATCTTACTCTTCTCCAAATCCAAATGATCCTATATAACACCAGCATTACCCTGTCTGTCACTTGCTGAAAAATTTGCTTAAAAATATAGTCTTCCTCAACTAAAAAACTACTAGAAACAATTCACAACTTTAGCAAAGTTGCAGGATTTAAAATAAATCCACATAAATCATCAGCATTTTTATATATTACCAACAAAGTTCAGCAGCAAGAGATACAAAAAGAAATTGCATTCAAAATAATGGATGATAGCATAAAATATTTGGGTATCTATCTGCCAAGGAAAAGTCTGAAACTATATGAACTAAACTACAAAACACTTTCCACACAAATAAAATCAGATCTAGTCAATTGGAAAAACATTAAGTGCTCATGGGTAGGCCGAGCGAATATAATAAAAATGACAATACTACCCAAACTAATTTACTTATTTAGTGCCATACCAATCAAACACACAAGAAATTATTTTACAAATCTAGAAAAAAATAGTAACAAAGTTCATTTGGAAGAACAAAAGGTCAAGAATTTCAAGGGAATTAATGAAAAAAAAAGAGATGAAGGTGGCCTTCCTGTACCAGATCTAAAACTATATTATAAAGCAGAGGTCATCAAAACCATTTGGTATTGGCTGAAAAATAGAGCAGTCGATCAGTGGCATAGGATAGGATATCAGGACAAGCTAGGTAATAACGTTAGCAATTTAGTGTTTGATAAACCCAAAGACCCCAGCTTTTGGGATAAGTACTCACTATTCAGCAACAACTGCTGGGAAAATTGGAAACTAGAGTGGAAGAAATTAGGGCTTGACCCACACCTAACACCACATACCAAGATAAGATCTAAATGGGTCATGACCTAGATATAAAGAGTGATATTATAACCAAGTTAGAGGAACGTTGTATAGTTTACCTCTCAGACCTGTGGAGATGGAATAAATTTATTTCCAAAGAAGATCTGTAACTCTTAATTGAACACCAGATAGATAATTTTGATTATATTAAGTTAAAAAGTTTCTGTACAAACAAAACTAATGCAGACAAGATTAGGAGGGAAGCAAGAAATTGGGAAATTATCTTTACATTTAAGGGTTCTGATAAAGTTCTCATCTCTAAGATATATAGAGAAATGTCTAATATTTATAAGAATTCAAGCCATTCTCCAATTGATAAATGGTCAAAGGATATGAACAGACAATTTTCAGATGATGAAATTTAAATTATTTATAATTATATGAAAAGTTGCTCCAAATCACTATTGATCAGAGAAATGCAAATTAAGACAACTCTGAGGTACCACTACACACCTGTCAGATTGGCTAAAATGACAGGAAAGGATAACAACAGATATTGGAAGGGATGTGGGAAGATTGGGACACTGATGCATTGTTAGTGGAACTGTGAACGGATCCAACCATTCTGGAGAGCAATTTGGAGCTATGCTCAAAAAGTTATCAAACTGTGCATACCCTTTGACCCAGCAGTGTTTCTACTGGGCTTATATCCCAAAGAAATCATAAAAGAAGTAAAGGGCCCCACATGTGCAAGAATGTTTGTGGCAGCCCTTTTTGTAGTGGCTAGAAACTGGAAACTGAATAGATGCTCATCAATTGGAGAGTGGCTGAATAAATTATGGTATATGAATGTTATGGAATATTATTGCTCTGTGAGAAACGACCAGCAGGACGATTTCAGAGAGGCCTGGAGAGACTTGCATGAACTGATGCTGAGTGAAGGGAGCAGAACCAGGAGATCATTATACACGGCAACAGCAGTACTATATGACAATTAATTCTGATGGACATGGCTCTCTTCAACAATGAAATGCTTCAAACCAGTTCCAATTGTTCACTGAAGAAAGCCATATACACCCAGAGAGAGGGATGTGAAATGTGGACCACAACATATCATTTTCATGTTCTCTATTGATGTTTGCTTGCATTGTATTTCCTTTATCAAATTATTCTTTCTTATAGATACCATTTCTCCTGAACAAAAATGATTTTTGGAAATAACTATGCATATTTCTGAAGTATTCTAACATAGTTAACATGTAGTGGATCTCCTGCCATCTAGGGGAGGGGTGGGGAGTAGGGGGGAAAAATTTGTAATAGAAAGCTTTGTAAGTGTTAATGTTGAAGAATTACCCATACATATGTTTTGCAAATAAAACGTATTAATAAAAAAATAAAAATAAAAATATAGTCTTCAACCTGTCATTGAAAACTTTCCACAATGTATCTCTAGTCTTTCTTTCCAGCTTGACAATATTTTGTATTATTCTCCTCCAAATATTGTACATTCTGACCAAACTGAACTAATAGCAATTGTCTGAACCCAACACCCTGAGTTATCACTTTATACATCTGTACAAATGATTCCTCAGGACTTTGAATACACTTTTTCTTCAATAGCACTCAGACTCTTTTTGGTAAAGGCTCAGTTCAGGTGCTATCTTTTGGGGCACACTCTCTCCAAGCCCTTCTGTTGTCAGTGCTTTCTCCCTCATTGAACCATCTTTCATATACTTGTTTTTGGTTGTCCTTTTTTCTCAAAGATGACCAATGACATCTTGGGAGTGATGTCTTAACTTAGACATAAATTGAATTTAAGTGAAAAGATAAATGAATTTTAAATTCAATTTACTTTGCCTGTGTTCATAATGTGGACCACCCTGACACCTGTGCCCACAGTGGAATGAAAGCTCGTTTAACACAAGGACTGCTTCTGTCATTGTGCCCCAGTGCCTAAGCTTGTGGGCAAGGTATTATGTTTAATAAATGTAGTGAAAATGAATATTTTGTTGAATAAAAAAGTAATGATATTTTTAAAAGATTTTTATTGTTATTGTTTGTTTAAAGAAACTAATCCAGGGTACAATTTACACCCTGATATTGACTCAAAATCCCCCTTGATTTCTATGATACTAAATTAATAGAATCCAAGGTAAAATAAAAATGTTTGTTTATGGACTGAAACTGTTTAGGCGATGGAAACTGTCATATACTTTTGTGATACTGACAACTCCAGGTTCATTTGAATTCATGTCATATAAGGTATTAACTACATGCCAGTGCACAGTACTTGCTTTAAGATACTACCTTACCCATGAGAAAGAGATACATAGCAAAAAGTCTTATGTTTCAAACATTTTTTTTTCAAAATGGTTTGGTACTAAGTTGATAACTTAATTGTATTTGGGTAGTCAGCTTCTTATTTTATAATAGCATCTAGCTGCTAGTCAAGATCTGGTCAAGGGCATGTAGGGTCTCTTGGATTGGATATAATTTATTTGGATAAATTTAACAAATTTATCTAGGTTTTTGAAACTCATCATGTTCAAAAGGGATAAAATTATTGGAATGGCCAAACTGTATAAAAATTATTTGAGCGATGGGAGGTGATGGTGATATCACAGGAATGCCATTGTTAGTATTCCTAAAATAATTTTTCTGATTTGTTTTTATTTTTAAAAATAAAGTAATTCAGACAAGTTTGTTTTTAAAGAAGTATAGGTGGCTAAGGAAAGAAATATATATGTGGCACATACTGTATTTTTGAGAGGCTTACCTTATAATAAGGATCATTTCAAGTGCACATAAATAAAACAAGATATGAGGCAGATGAGATGCAAAGGAAGAATACAGGTCATTTATTTTTTTAAAAAAATTGAGATGCAGCTGACAACAAACAGTGATGGTGATAATATTTATATGGTGCTTTAAGGCTTACAAAACACTTTACAAATATCAACTCATTTGATTTTTACACAATTCTGTAATGTAGATACTATCATTATTCCCTTTTTACAAAGGAGAAAACTGAAGAAGACAGATTAAGTGACTCACTCAGGTTTGTACACCTGGTAAATGTCTGAGGTTGAATTTGGACTTATGACTTCCTGACTCCAGATCCAGTGGAATTTATCCATTATGTTGGAGTTGTAGAGAGGATGGGTAGGAAGAGTATTTTATGGAAGTTTTCATGTAGAAAGGAGGCATCCATATTGATTATCAAAATAAGGTTGGGGGTTCAAAAGACACAAATGAGGATAAAAGGAAAATATTCCCTATATGAAGAAAGGTATCAATAAATCAATCAAGGTCAAGATATGGAGGAGGAGGGTAATGAGGTAGTTTGAAGTAAAGATGAATATACTGCAAATTGCAAACAAACTATGTAGGGCCTGGATTCTAATTTGCCATTGCACACAAAATAGTGATTTTTTATGTATATTAGATATTTTATGTTTTTTTTTCCCTTGATACTTAAAGAGGACCAAAATGACATCACAATATTGAAGTCAAGATTCAGTGTGTTCAACTGACTGATCAGTCCAATACAAGCATGGAAGTCTGGAGTAATGATCTAGATAGATTATAAATGTTTGTGGAATAGAAATGAATCTTTATCAGTATAATACTCATGTTGCATTGCTAAATTTGGTGTAATTCAGCAAGCATGCTTTCAGCACTGAATTAGACTCACCAGATTGACTTGACCACTGTGAAGCAACACCTCAAAGGGTGTTGAATAAAAACATAGATACTACTTTTTTAGAAAACAAAGGAGATAGACTACTAGTTTGAATCAGCTAACAGAAGCCACATAGCTATTAACAAACACTGCTAAATTGGAGCCCAGATAGATAGATGTGCAACATGCTATACTAACTCAGAAGCCCCCTGCTCCCCTGATATATTTTCATCTCAATTATATCTTCAAACTCATTAATTTATAATAACCTGTTGAATAAGGCCTGCACCACATATATCTTTATTTCCCTTACCATTTATTATTTTTAAATATACATAATTTTCTGAGTTACCTAAAATCAAAACCAAAAAAAAAAAAAAAAAAAATTAGAACAAGGATGTTCAGATTGCTAATAATAGCATACATTCATCATATCCCTTTGGTGTTGAATCCATTTAATCAAAAGAGCTTCAGAAAAAAATTGAAAGCTCTCTAACTGTGAGCATGCATTCTGATGCATTTTCTGATAATGTGGCTCCTCCCTGTAAATACACAAACCATTTGATAACCTTTGAGGCATCCACAAAGCTGAGTCAATGGATGTCTTCCATTGCCAACTGAAGGGAGTAACTTCAGAATATACTCTGAGTATAAAAACAAGAAAAAAAACTAGAACAACAATAATAATTTACATTTAAATAGCATTTATTTTTTGTGCCAGGCAATGTACTAAGTACTTAACAATTAGTAACAATCTTATTTTTATCATTTTCAGTGAGGAAACTGAGGGGAAAATGAAGTTCAGTGACTTGTGCAAGATCATGGAAGTAGTAAGGTTCTGAGGTTGGATCTGAGTTCAGATCTTCCTGACAACAGTCCCAGTGCCCTATAGGATAAATTATCTGACATAAAAGAGGTGTGAGAGAGCTTTTACAAGATAGGGAAAGCTGGAGTGGAATGGCAGACAATACTTGAACCTCACTTATCAAAATTGATTCAAAGAAGGAAAACATATACACACAGTGAAATAGAGAAATCTAATTTACTCTATAGGGAATTAAGAGTGGGAGGGAAAAAAGTAGGGGAAGGCAAATTTTAGAAGGAAATGTGGATTGGGTGAGGCTGTGGCCAAAGCTTCACTTCTGAAGAGGGGCAGAGTGAAAGAAGAAAGAGAAAAAGATAATAGGAAGAAAATAGAAGGAAGAGATACTAATCATCACTGTGAACAAAATTACAAATTTCTCTCATAAAGGCTTCATTTCTTAAATATACAGAGAACTGAGTCAAATTTATAAAAATACAAATCATTCCCTAATTAATAAATGGTCAAATGTTATGAACAACTATTTTAGACCAAGAAATAACAATTATCTTTTGTCGTATTTTTTAAAAAAAACTCTAAATTCCAGCTTCTTAAACTGTGCGTCGCAACCCCGTAGTCTCAAACCTGAATGTGAGGGTCACAAAATTAGGATATATTATCACTAAAATGTTTTATTGTAGGGGGCAGCTAGGTAGCGCAGTGGATAGAGCACCAGCCCTGAAGTCAGGAGGACCTGAGTTCAAATTTGGCCTCAGACACTTAACATTCCCTAGCTGTGTGACCCTGGGCAAGTCACTTAACCCTAATTGCCTCAGCAAAAAGCAAAAAAAAAAATGTTTTATTGTATATTTATTATATAAACCTATATACTGTGGGAGGTCACATAAAAATTTGTCCAGTGAAAATTGAAGCTATGGTCATCAAAAACCGTTTGGTACTGGCTAAGAAACAGAGCAGTCGATCAGTGGCACAGGATAGGATATCAGGACTATCTAGGCAATAACCTTAACAATCTAGTATTCGATAAACCCAAAGACCCCAGCTTTTGGGATAAATACTCACTATTCGGCAAAAACTGCTGGGAAAATTGGAAACTAGTGTGGAAGAAATTAGGGCTTGACCCATACCTAACACCACATACCAAGATAAGATGTAAATGGGTTCATGATCTAGATATAAAGAGGGACTTTGTAAGCAAGTTAGAGGAACGTAATATAGTTTATCTCTCAGACCTGGGGAGATGGAATAAATTTATGTCCAAAGAAGACCTGGAACTCCTCATTGAACACCAGATGGATAATTTTGATTATATTAAGTTAAAAAGTTTCTGTACAAACAAAACAAATACAGAGAAGATTAGGAGGGAAGCATCAAATTGGGAAATCATCTTTACATTCAATGGTTCTGATAAAGGCCTCATTTCTAAAATATATAGAGAATTGTCTCATATATATAAGAATTCAAGCCACTCTTCAATAGATAAGTGGCCAAGGGACATGAACAGACAATTTTCAGATGATGAAAGTAAAACCATCTCTAGTCATATGAAAAGTTGCTCCAAATCACTATTGATCAGAGAAATGCAAATTAAGACAACTCTGAGGTACCACTACACACCTGTCAGATTGGCTAAAATGACAGGAAAAGATAGCGATGAATGTTGGAGGGGATGTGGGAAAACTGGGACACTAATACATTGTTGGTGGAACTGTGAACGGATCCAACCATTCTGGAGAGCAATTTGGAGCTATGCTCAAAAAGTTGTCAAACTGTGCATACCCTTTGACCCAGCAGTGTTTCTACTGGGCCTATACCCCAAAGAGATCTTAGAGGAGGGAAAAGAACCCACCTGTGCAAGAATGTTTGTGGCAGCCCTTTTTGTGGTGGCTAGAAACTGGAAACTGAAGGGATGCCCATCAATTGGAGAGTGGCTGAATAAATTATGGTATATGAATGTTATGGAATATTATTGCTCTGTAAGAAACGACCAGCAGGACGATTTCAGAGAGGCCTGGAGAG
>JAJPUD010001404.1:268009-284367 GCA_023553655.1 Myrmecobius fasciatus | reverse complement strand
TTGTTCTGTAAGAAACGACCAGCAGGACGATTTCAGAGAGGCCTGGAAGGACTTGCATGAACTGATGCTGAGTGAAACGAGCAGAACCAGGAGATCATCATACACAGCAACAACAGTATTACATGATGATCAATTCTGATGGACATGGCTCTCTGCAACAAAGAATTGTCTCAAACCAGTTCCAATTGTTCACTGAAGAAAACCATATACACCCAGAGAGAGGGAAATGAAATATGGACCACAACGTAACATTTTCATGATCTCTATTGACATTTGCTTGCATTGTGTTACCTTTCTCTGATTCTTTTTTTTTCTTGTAGATAGGATTTTTCTTGCATAACTTGTCAAGCATTTCAACATTATTAACATGTAGTGGACTTCCTGCCATCTAGGGGAGGGGAGGGGACTGGGGATAAAATTTGTAATGGAAAGCTTTGTAAAGATCATTGTTGGGGAACTACCCATACATATGTTATACAAATAAAAAGCTTTAATAAAAAAAAATAATAAAAAATTGATGCTATGAGTGAAAATTTTAAGAAGTCCTGCTTTAAATTGGTATTGATTAAAGAAATTCTCATTATAATAATTTTGAGGTACCTCCTCATACCTATAAAACAATTTAACAGATGTTGGAGGGGATGTGGGGAAATTGAGGCATTAAAGAATTGTTAGTAGAATTATGAATTGACCAATTATTTTAGAGAACAGTTTGCTACTATGCCCAATGGGCTATAAAAACATGCGTTCCCTTTGACCAAGCACTACTACTGCTATTACTAGGTCTGTATACCAAAGCGTTAAAAGAATCTTAGAATTATTTTTACATGTGACTGAGCAAAAATTAAATATCTCCAGTGATTAAGATTAAATATTTCCATTTATATTGAGTTCAGTCTAAGCCTATAAATTTATTGGAATTGGGAAAGGGGAAATGATCCCAAAAGGAGGAAATTTTTCATAGTTTAGGATGATGTTCAGGTTAAAAAGCCAACTAGATGCAAGATTTTATAGCCCTTTGGACATAATTCATGTCTTTTGATCATTATCAATTGGGGAATTGCTCTTTAAAAAAAATAATAAATTTGACTCTGTTCCCTATACATTTGAGAAATGAAGTCTTCATCAGGGACACTTGCTTCAAAATTATTTTCCCAGTTACTGTTGGTAACTATATTCCACCCCCACCCCCCGCTTATTCTATTTTTTCTTTCTCCTTTTACCCTGATCCTCTTCAAAAGCATTTTGCTATTGACCACTTCCTCCCCCAATATGCCCTTTCTTCTATCACTCTCCCCATTTGCCATATCCTTTTTCCCCAGAGGGAGAAATTTAACAGGGAAACAAACTTATAGCAGCAAGATGTATTTGTTCAGGTAATCATACTGTACACAATACATGGTCACAAAGTAGATGTTTAATAAATGCTTACTGACTGACTGACATAGCCAATATTATATCTTGCTTATATCCATGGAATGAAGATGAAGTTTACTTGACTACAAAAACAAACTAAGCATAAAAGCAATAGATCAAAAAAATTCTTATAATGGAGGTTCCCATAAGTAGTTGCTAAAAAATCAAATGATTTATTGTTTTCCAGCTTAAAAACATTTTAGAGCCCACAGAAAGGGACCATGAAAATCATCTATATCTTCCATCCATGACTACATCAATTTACAAATAAGAAAGGCCTAAAATACAGTAAGCACTTAATAAATTTACTTGAATTATCTAACTATTCCAAGGGAGATTCATCCTAAAAAACAAACAAACAAACAAACAAAAAACTTGCCTAACTTCACATAATTAGATACTAGAAAAATTGCATATAGAAGCCAATTTTTCTTTGAGTATCTTAACTTTATTTCCCTAACTTTAAACAAATTAAAAGAAGCTAGGTTAGGACATATATAGAAAGACATTTGAAAGTGTTCTCTCTGTCTCCCTCTCCACCGCCTCTTTCTGTCTCTATCTCTGTCTCTCTCTCTCTTTCTCTGTCTGTCTGTCTGTCTGTCTGTCTCTGTCTCTATCTCTATCTCTCTGTCTCTCTCTCTGCATCTTTGTCTCTCTCTATGTCTCTCTCTCTCTGTTTCTCTCTCTGTCTCTGTCTCTGCTTCTCTGTTTCTCTGTCTCTCTCTGTCTCTCTCTTTTCACAAATACATACACACACACTCACACATGCACAAATACCTTGCCTCTTATTATCAAGAGAATCTCTCTTATGATTATGAAGTGGGTTCAACCCACTTGTTCTCGAGTGCCT
Source organism: Myrmecobius fasciatus (assembly GCA_023553655.1). NCBI lineage: Eukaryota > Metazoa > Chordata > Mammalia > Dasyuromorphia > Myrmecobiidae > Myrmecobius > Myrmecobius fasciatus. The sequence goes on along the minus strand of JAJPUD010001404.1, from coordinate 282,101 downwards.
TCAAGGGGATTTCTCACTTTCAAATTGTCTTTTGTAAGGCAATGCTTTAGAACTTTTCCTCTCTCTCTGCCTCCAGATAGCAGCAATTCATCAGATTCACTTCTTGACCCTCCTATTCCTAACCACATTTTATCAGTGGATCTCCTTTTAGTATCTCATTTGGTCATTGTGTAAATACAGTGCCCTCTTTGATCTCTGAGGTTTTCAATCCCCATCTGTGAAGTTATTCAGAGATGCCAGCTGAAAAAAAATGTCGCCTACAGATCTGTCCTGATAGATACATTCTATTTCTTCTACTTCTTTCAGACATATAGGACAAAGTGTGTTTACCTTTAATATCTTTCTGTTGTCTCTTACACAAAAAATCACCAAGTCTTATCTCATTGACCCATTTTTTCCACATGATTCAGCAAACTCCTCAATATTATAAAGAGCACATCACTTTGATAAAAAGTGGGGAACAGAAGGCACATTTCTGTAGTCATCTCACATTGGAGGCAAAGACAGCAAAAAAAAAAGAAATGTTATAATGAGTTTTGGCCATGTTCTCCTGCAACCCCCACTAAGCTCTGATAGCTATACATAAATAAGTACTCTTAGGACCATGGACAGAGAAATAAATTAACCTTGGTGGTGAGTAAGAAAAAACAAAATTATAAAATTGGAGAGAGGAGAAAGAGATTTGTTTTTTACTAAGATTATAAATTGTAAAATAAACATATTTCAAGTCATTCAGATCCTGTTTTGACAATTTCCCACGTGACTTTTTTTTCCAGGCACAACATTCAGTATTTGGGGGATAAAAGTAGTCTCTAGAAAGGAATCACTGCTCCTTTGACTTAGCAAGACTCTTAGCTCATTCTGGCTATGAGATATGGTCTTCCATTGAATTTACCAAGTCATCTACTGATTGCAACTGGGATTAGATCAATCTTGCATCAGTCAGTCAATCAACAAGAGTATCTTAAGTGTTTCCTATGTGCAAGACACCAGAGTAGGTCCTGTTCATATATCCTTTGCACCCTGATTAACAATTGTATCATTATAAGCTAAATTATATTTAGAAAGAAGTATTTACTAAGATGATAGAGTAAAAATAGTTGACACAAAACATTTCCCCAAACTATGCCCAAAGAGCTATAATGCACATCCTTTGAACCAACAGTGTCAAATTTGGGTCTGTATCCCAAGATATCATAAAAGATAGGAAAAGGCCCACATGTGCAAAAATGTTTGTAGCAGTTCTTTTTTTTGCAGTGGTAGGTATTTGGAAATTGATGCCCATCAATAGAGGAATGGCTGAATAAGTTATGGTATGCAAATGTAATTGAATACTACAGTTTTCTAAGAAATAATGAACAGGCTGATTTCAGAAAACTTACACTAACTGATTCTGGGTGAAATAGACAAAAGCAGAACATTGAACATAAGTAACAGTAAGATTATGTGATGATCAACTATGATAGACTTAGCTCTTCTCATCAATACAGTAATCCAAGGTGATTCCAATAGACATGGGATGGAAAATGCCATCTGTATCCAGAGGAAGAGCTATGGATTCTAAATGTGTATCAAAGAATAGTATTTTTTATTTTTTTGCTTATCATTGCTTTTTTTACTTTCTTGGGGTATTATTTCCCTTTTTATCTGATTTATCTTATACAACATGACAAATATGGAAATATGTTTAAAAGGATTGTACATGTATAACCAATATTGAATTGCTTGCTGTCTTGGGGAGAGGAGAGATAAGGGAGAGAGGGAGAAAAATTTGGAGCACAACTCTTACAAAAGTGAATGTTAGAAACTATCTATACATATAATTGAAAAAATGAAATACAAAAAAACCAAAAAATTAAATATCTACCCACCAATTTAGGACAAACTCTCTCAAGGGTACATAATGTCCAAGGGAAATTGGGCTCTTGCTAAGAAAGCACATTTGGCAGTGGTATAATTCACACTATCTGGTTGTTGGACATCTGTTTTTTCCTATACATAAGATAGTCAAGAAGTTCCCATAGGGCACAGTTCAATTGCTTTGCTAGCCTTTTAGTGAAGTTGAAAATATATTTCTGACAATCTGTCCTGGACTGCAATCAAGACACTGATATCAGCTAATCCGGGAAACTAGTAGGACACTAGTGGAAAGATAGAAAATCCAATATATTCTGAATATTTCAAAATTCATGATGGCCTTTCTCTGGTCAATGAGCAGAAGGGAGAAGGAGAAAAGCCAGGACTAAAGCCTATTATTCTTCTTTCCTCCTCTCCAGAAAATTCATTTACAGGGCTTTGACTAGAATGCCATGCTCTTGACAGTTTGGGTAATGAACCTAATTGTAAAACAAGAAATAATTTATAAAAGACCCTTGGGGCAAGACTGGGTATCTTTAACCCACATTAAGCCTTCTTCCTACCCTTTGATACTTTAAGTCCAAATTTTTTTTTAGCACTTACTCTTAGTTTAGGATTAAGATTGATGGATTGGACCTCATCATTTTCTTAAAGAGAGGCATGATGTTTTGACTAAGCAAATCAACCAACCCTCCTAAACATATACATACTTTCTTTATGTTTGGTATATTTATTTTTATCTCCTGAAGTTAGGATACCTGCAGTCATCTTACCAGTAACTGAAAAGCATCTTTAAGCATATGAGCTAGTCTTTACTCTCAAAGAGCTAGTTTTATAATTAGGAGAGAAAACACACATAAGAAGGAAAGTTCAGTAAAAGAGGAAACAAAAAATTTCAGTCATCCTTAGGGGTCAGTGAAAGGGCTGATGTCAAGACCCAGATATCCTTAGTGTAAACTTTGGAGAAAGGGAGATGTAGTGAGATCTGGGCTCGAGGGGAGTGAATAAATATTCTTGTATCTACATATAGTGATATGTCATTGTTCATTAACATCAAAGAAGAATAACAAACAAGGCAAAATTTGGGCCTTGCCTCTCTTTGATAGTTATGTGTGGCTGCACTTTTCCCCCTTCTATTCCAGCTTTTCTATTTTAATTCTGTTTTCTTAAGGCTACAAGAGGATTTGTAAAGGGCATTGAACACATTTGGTTCTGGCCAGGTTGAGAATCATTCTTGAGAGGATTTTCTTCTCAGAATCTTCTTTCCTATTACATATGAAAGTAGTGCTTCATTAAGCTAAGTCTGACCTGTATTAATGCCCAGAGCTCACAGCAACAAATTCTTAAAATATAGCACAAAAATATATTTCTCTCTCTGTTTTTTTTGGTTGTTTTCTTCACCTCTCTCCTCCAATTTATTTTTGTTTTTCTAACTTAAAGTCTAGAGGAAATGAAGGACGTGTGTGTGTGTGTGTGTGTGTGTGTGTGTGTGTGTGTGTGTAGAGAGAGAGAGAGAGAAAGAGACAGAGAAAGAGTGGGAAAGAGAAAGAGAGAGAGAGAGAGATTGAAAAGTGTACGACATCATTAAATACTAGGTTCATTAATCATTAATAATTAATTCACCCTAGGGCCATCATGTTCCCTAATGTTTCATTCTATTCCCACTTGGGATTCCCAAGAAAAGTTGCCACTTATAGAATTACTAATTGCAGAAATGGTTAAAGAATCTAAATCTAAATCTAAATCCCCAAGAAGGGGAGAAAGTTAAAATTGATATCCAGCCTACAAACATGAATCAGATATGGAGTAGGTAGTTTATTTTCCCACATAAAATGGATTATGAAGTAGTAAAGAATCTTATAATGTAAAGCAGAATCTAGTACCCAATTAGTATAATTGACAATTGTACTAGTACTTGTAATTAAAATTGGTTGGAAAGCTACTATTTGAGTTTTGCTAGAATATAGCATTTGCAAAACTGTTTCTTCACAAAGTTGGCATTTTCTGGTCAAATAGCTTAGTGAGATACAAGTGGGATATTCTTACTTAGACATATCCCTCTCCAACATAAAAGCAATAAGACAAATTGTGTTTCTGCTATTGTAACCATGACCATGTCCGGAGCTGTAGTCTTTGTTGTCAGCACTCACAATCTTTCCATGTGCACAATGTCTATGTTAAAAGAAAGGAAATGTAAAAAGAGAGGCAAGACAACCAGAACTTGCTTCTGGTTCAAGATGGACTAATAAAGTCCAAGGTTAGAAAGGAATATTTCTTCTTCCATCTTTGATTTGGAATCACTTTTTATCTTCTCAAAATCTTCCTCCAAGAAACCTGAGAGCCAGCGAGGAGCCACCTCATCTTCTGCTATATGTGGTACTCTCTTTGTCATGGGCTTTTCTGGCTCATCAATCATTATGGAGAGTCAGTCCAGCATTGAGTCATACCTACCCAGAAGCAGACAGAAAGTCTCTGCACATGCTCCAAGAGAGCTAGTGAGGAGGTCAAAGAACCTGTTAAATTCTTATTCCTCCTGGAGGGAAAAAAATTCTTTGTGCATTTAAAAATAAAAACATTTCTTAACCTTATCAGTCACAAACATCTTTCTCAGTGCACTTGCAAATAATGTGTAGTGGAAAGAGTTTTGAAACTAAAGGCAGAACACCTGAGTATTAATCAACTTTCTATTATTCACTGTGCAACCTTGAGTAAATTACTTCCCTTTCTGAGGAGCAGGTTCTTTCTTTCATAAAATGATGGAGGTAAATGACATGACCTCTAAGTTTCCTTTCAGAGCTAAAGTCCCATGATCCGATGTTATTAGGAATATTTTATCCCTTCTATCTTGTCCATTCATCCAGTCAGAGGTTTGCAGCTTCAAATGGAATAATCTTTTTCTCCCCCAAAATTTCATTATCTAATTACTTGCCAAGTTGACTTGATCTATTTCCACAACATATCTTGAATCTGTCTGCTTCAGTTCATGAGCATAGCCACCACTCCAGTCCAGACCCACATCATTCCTTGCCAAGGTTATCACAATCTGTCTCCTGCCTCTTAATCTCCCCCCTCAACAATCAATCCTCCTTGGCTGGCACATCAGTATCTCTAAAGCACAAGTCTGATTGTGTTACAGATCAAGGTTCTCAAAGGCTTCCTTTTGCCTCCAGCATAAAATACAAACTCTTCTGCATGGCATTTAAAGGCCTTGGTGATCTGACTTTTTCTCTCTTCCCAGACTCTTTTAATGGCATTCACCCATTTCTATAATCTTCATAATCCATTTTATGTGGGAGAATAAACTACCTACTTCATATCTGATTTATGTTTGTAGGCTGGATATCAATTTTAACTTTCTCCCCTTTTATAATCTATAAACTGGTCAACTTTACATGAAATCTCTACTTTCTGTCCTTTTGCCTCTTAATATGCTTTTGTTTCAAAGGGAGATCCCTTAACAGGCTATTGGAAATGGGCATAAAGGCTTTATGTGTACAATGATGGGGAAGTGGATGTAAAGGACTAAGTAGTGAATACAACTTATGTCTGATACAAGTTTAGGGCTATACTATTTATAGTTTTTCTTCTACCTGCCATATAGATTATCTTTTGTGCCTGAAATTTCCTCCCTCCTTAGCTCTACCTCTTAAAATTAATGGGTCCTTTTAAATCTCAGCTCAAGGGCCACCTCCTATGAAAAGTATTTCCTAATTTTCTCAGTTGCTATCATTTCCTTACAAAACTGTTATTTTGTGTTTACTTCATTTGTTATTGTTCAGTCATTTCAGTTATGTCTGACTCTTTATCACATTTGCAATTTTCTTGGCAAAGATAATGGAGTAGTTTGCATTTCCTTCTCCACATCATTTTCCAGATGAGGAAACTGAAGGAAATGGGATTAAGTGACTTGTCTACAGTCACATAAGTAAGTGTCTAAGGACAAATTTGAAGAGGGGTCTTTTGACTCCAGGCTTGGCAATCTATCCACTTTGCCAACTAGCCATTTATTTCATACATTTTTTCTATTTGTTTAATTGTAGATATCAATTTCACCAAATAGAATTAAGCATCTTGAAGAATGGAACTTTTTCCTGTTGCCTTTCAATCCTGGCACTGAATTAAATGTCCAGCACCTAGTAGGCATCTATTTATCATGTCTTTCATAAACTCTATATTGGTACTAATATAGTCAAAGGGACATATATGTAGAATTGAATGAAATGAAATTGTCACAAGGTCCACATGTTTGTAAGACCACCTTTCACTGAAAAACAAAAACACAATATAACAGTCTGCTACTATGTTCCTCTGTAATCAATCATGGGAGCACAACCTTTCAAGCTAGAAGCAATCTTGGAGAATGAGATCATAGGATTGTATATGTGATTATGCATATAACAAAATCTAACCCTTCCTAATTCATTTTCATAAAACCTGAGATCATCAGTCAAAAGAAGTTTTGTCCATTCCATCCTACTCAACATAAGGTTGGAAAGGGATTTTAGAGTTAATATGATTCAAGCCCTTTAGTTTCATAGAAGAGAAACTGAGGCGCAAGGAGGAGAAAAGACTTCTTTATAGCTATATGGTCAGTGATTAGCAAAGTCAGGATTTTAAATGAGGTTTACTACTTAAAAAGTAATTCTTTATTATTCAGACCAGTTCCAATAATCTTGTGATGAAGAGAGCCATCTACACCCAGAGAAAAGAGTATAGGAACTGAGTGTGGTTCAATACCTAACATTTTCATTCTTTTCAGTGTTTGCTTGCATTTTATTTTCTTTCCCATTTTTTTCCTGTTTGATTTGATTTTTCTTTTGCAGCAAGATAATTGCATAAATATGTATGCATTTATTAGATTTAACATATATTTCTACCAAGTTTAACATATATTGGATTAATTGCCATCTAGGGGAGAGGGTCAATGAAGGGTAGAGAAAAATGGAACACAAAGTTTTGCAAGAGTTAAAGTTGACAAATTATCCATGCATATGTTTTAAAAATATAAAGCTTTAATTTAAAAAAGAGGAAGATGAGATGGAATGGGGGAAAAAACAGTTAAGTTTATTTTAAATCTTTATTATGTTGCTTTACCAGAATTACCTTGTCTCCTTTCTGCTTTCTTCCCAGGTATCTCTCTTTGCTTCTGGAAGTGGGCTCAAAGTTACTCATTTTCAGACATGCTAGGTAGTTAATAGTGGTAAAACTAGGACTAGTAAAGGTTCTCATCCCAAGCTCAGCATTCCTTCCATCATACCATTCTGCTTTCCTGACTTCATGTCAGACATGAAGAGTAATTATTGCTGACCTCTTGGTTCTTTAGGTACATTTTTCCACTGTTGTAAATAAATTGCCTTCATGATCATTTTCATCATTCTCTTGAATGATGTCCCTTTGAGACAAGAAAACTTCAGACACTTGGGGCACAAACTGAGCGGTAAAATCCAGTCCTTGACAATTCATCCTCAGAAAGCCCTTGACCTGTCAGTCCCTGCTCAAAATATGGATGAAAAATGAAATTCCCCAAATGAGTCATCAAACAACACTACCATTTGCAAACAGACCAGACAACACTTAAGATTCCTTCTAGCTAGAACATTATTATCAGACAAATATGTAAGGTAGGACTTGGGAAGAAACTAATGCAAGGAGCAATTAAATATAATCTTGGTTACAAGATGGAGTGATAAATCACCATGAATCAACTATGTGGTAAAATGGAAAGACTATTGGATTTAGAATAAAAAAGAAATATGTATGAGTCCTGCTTCAAACATATCCTAGTTGGGTGGACCTGAACAAATCACAACCTGTCTGATCTCATTTCCTCATCTGCAAAATTAAAGAGTTGGACTCAATGACCTCTAAAATCCCTTCTAATTCTACATCTATGCCCCTTTGACTATATGAATACCAAAATAAAGTTTATGAAAGAAATGATAAGAAAGGGAGTTAAGATATAAACTAGTCTGCCTTTCTATTTTGAGGAAAGAGAATCATATATAGAAAATCAACCTATTCTTCACTACCCATTACATGCAAGACATCTAAATGATATTAAACAGGGAAGAGATTGCCATGGTGAAGGTGATATAAAAACAAAAAATCTCAATAAAAAAAAAAATATATATATATATATAAATTTATATATACATACCCACTATCTATACACATACAATATGCATGCATATGCAGCACATATACATATAATATAAATACACAATACATACATTTATATAATATATGCTTATATATGACTCATTCGTATATATACATATATATAGATATCTACATATACATATATGTAGATATCTATATCTACATATATGTATATGTAGATATCTATAAACACACACTCATTTAAAAGAAATTGTAGGAAAAGGATTTAAATTTTTTTTAAAGTCCCTAATATTTTCAGGCTTGGTTATATGATTTAGGTATAGTCAGTGCCTACTTTCTTCTTTTTTTCCTTAATTTTATCTTTCCTTCTTTGCTTCTTCTTTCTTCTTTTCCTTCCTTCCTTCCCCTCCTTCCTTCCTTTCATTCTTTATTTTTTTGAATATCTATTGTTTTGACAACCACTTTATTTCCCAATCTATTCACTCCTTTCTAATATCCTTCAAATAAAGAATAAAGAGAAAGAAGAAAAAAAAATCAACTAAACAAATCAACATACCACCCAAGTTTTATAATATGTTTGAAAATATCAACTTTAAATAGTGTAGTTGATTAGTTTCACATCAATAACCTTGGAAATCATATAGTCCAACTCTTATTTTACAAATGAGGAAACTGAGGAACCTAATGATTAAATGAATTATAGCATAGTGTAGGGGAGAGAATTATTCTAGAGCTGGAAACAGGAAAACCTGAGTTCTAAACCTCTTTTTGAAACCTAATGAAAAAATAAAAGCAAATCACTTAATTTCTCTAAGTTTCAATTTCTTTTCATACTAAAAACAATGCTAATAGTCTCTTACAGGTCTATTGTGAGGCAGAAATGAAATAATGAAGGCAATATGCTTAAAGAACTATATAAATAGTCACAGGGGCGGAGCCAAGATGGCGGAGTGAAAGGGTGACTCTGCGTCCTCCTCCGAACTTCTCTCAAATCAACAATAAAATAAGCCTCTGAACTGATCTTCAAGTCAACAAATCAGGAAATATTTGGATACTGCTTGCAGATATCTCTGAAAAACTTCACATCAGTTTTGTCTAGCTCGAACAGAGGGATAAACAGAGGACTTTGGTGTCAGAGAACTCTGGTGGAGGCCGGAAGTGAGGGTGGGACTCAGTTCAGATCAGCTCAGCCTGGCAAAAAAACTCCAAACTCCAAACTCCAAATTCCAAACACCTGGAGTTTATCTGAGGCACTCGGGACACTCTGCCCTGATTGGGGGCAGGTGTTCTGGCAAACTTGCCTTGTTTAAGGAGTAATTCGGGCTTAGTCCCAGCCCCCACCGGCCCAGCACCTTAAATTGAATCGCTGAAGCGCCTTAGGGCAAAATCTTCAGCTGGCTGTTTCAGCCGTTTTTTTTTTTTTGTCCCCTACCTTAAAGAGATATTCACGCTGTCTAAAAAAAAAAAAAATGAAGAGACAAAAGAGAGCTCTCACCATAGACAGCTTTTACAAAGAGAAAGAGGAGAAGACCCCAGAGCCAGAGGTTCCTTTAGACATAACTCCAGAGGGAATCAGCAAGAACCATCACTGGTCCAGTTTCAAAAGGCCTTTCTGGAAGATTGCTTAAAGAACCTAATAAAAGAACTGGAGGATAAATGGGAAAATAAATTGAAATTAGTGCAAGAAGGATACAGTATCTTGCAAGAAGGATATGATGCCCTGCAAAAGAGATATGAAAAAGACACCAATCTATTGAAAAATAAAATCAGTGAAGTGGAAAAAGAGTGCAATGAACAAAAAATTCAATTGGCCAGTTACAAATGGAGCTTAAAAAGGTAACTGAAGAAAACAACACTTTAAAAATAAGAATTGAACAAATGCAAGTGAATGACTCAATAAGACTTCAAGAATCAGTCAAACACAAACAAAAAAATGAAAAATTAGAAGAAAATATGAAATATCTCCTAGGAAAAACAACTGACTTGGAAAATAGATCTAGGAGAGATAATCTAAGGATTATTGGACTTCCTGAAAGCCATGATGAAAAAAAGAATCTAAACACTATCTTCCAGGAAATCCTGAAAGAAAACTGCCCTGAGATTGTAGAATCAAAGGGCAAAATCACCATTGAAAGAATTCACCGATCACCTCCAGAAAGAGACCCCAAAATTAAAACCCCAAGGAATATCGTGGCTAAATTTCAGGACTATAGCACCAAGGAAAAGATTCTACTAGCAGCTAGAAAGAAACAATTCAAATACCGAGGTTCAATAATTAGAATCACACAGGATCTGTCTCAGCCTCCACATTGAAGGATCGAAGGGCCTGGAACCAGATATTCCGAAGGGCAAAGGAACATGGATTACAGCCAAGAATATCCTATCCAGCTAGAATGAGCATTATCTTCCAGGGAAGAAGATGGTCATTCAATGATATAGGTGAATTTCACCTATTTCTAATGAAAAGACCAGATCTGAACAAGAAATTCGACATCCAAACACAGAACTCAAGAGATGCATAAAAAGGTAAAAAGGAAAGGACTCTTGAGAACTTTATTTCTACTAGGGGGATGCTTAAAGTTTGGGGGTATAATTAACTAGATATTACTTTGATAATATGAAAAAGAGAACTAGAGGGGGAAAGGTTGTCATACTGGGGAAAAGAGGGAAAAAGTGGTAAAATAGGATCTAAAAAAAAATAAGGAGGTAAAAACAAGGTAAAATCTCTTGAAGAGGCAAAGAAAACCTAACATAATTGAGAGAAAGAGGGGAGGGAGTTGAGCATTGTGTAAATCTTACTCTCATCAGGTTGGGCTCTAAAAGTGTATATCAGACACTTGATTTCACATAGAAACTTGTCTGTTGCTAGAGGGAAGGGGGAGGGAAAGGAGGAAAAGAAAGGGATAAACTAATAGAAGGGAAAATAGAAGAATCAGGGGAAAGGAGTAAAAACAGGGGGAAGGGATCTAAAGGGTGGAGTACTGTTTGAGGGAGAGGGTCATCAAAAGCAAAGTCCTGAGGTGGGGGGAAGGGAGAAAGGGAAAAGGAAAGGGGAAAACATAACTTGGGTAAATAAGATGGCAGGAAATAAAGAATTAGTTATTCTATCTGTGAATGTGAATGGGATGAACTCTCCCATAAAGCAGAAGCGTATATCAGACTGGATTAAAAACCAGAATCCCACAATATGTTGTCTACAAGAAACACATCTAAAACATAGTGACACATATAGGATGAAGGTAAAAGGCTGGAGCAGGACCTATTATGCTTCAGGTGAACAAAAAAAAGCAGGGGTAGCAATCCTTATCTCAGATCAAGTAAAAGCCAAGATAGATCTAATCAAAAGAGATAAGGAAGGAAACTATATTTTATTAAAGGGTACCATAGATAATGTAGCAATATCTATACTAAATATATATGCACCAAGTGCAATAGCATCCAAATTCCTAGGGGAGAAATTAAGAGAGATGCAAGAAGAAATAGACAGCCAAACGATACTAGTGGGGGATCTCAACCTTGCTCTCTCAGAATTAGATAAATCAAACCACAAAATAAACAAGAAAGAAACTAGGGAGATAAACCAATTGTTAGAAAAGTTAGGTATGATAGATCTATGGAGAAAGTTGAATGGAGACAGTAGGGAGTTTACTTTTTTCTCAGCAGTCCATGGAACCTATACAAAAATTGACCATGTGTTAGGGCATAAAAATCTCAAAATCAAACACAGAAAGGCAGAAATAGTAAGTGCATCCTTTTCAGATCATGATGCAATAAAAATCACATGCAATATAAGGCCAGGAGAAAATAAACCAAAAGTTAATTGGAAATTAAATAATCTAATCCTGAAGAATGAATGGGTGAAAGAGCAATAGACACAATCAATAATTTCATCCAGGAGAATGACAATAAGGAGACAACATACCAAAATTTGTGGGATACGGCTAAAGCGGTTATAAGGTGCAATTTTATATCTCTAGATGCTTACTTGCATAAAATAGAGAAAGAAAAGATCAATGAATTGGGCTTATTATTAAAAAAAACTAGAAAAAGAACAAATTAAAAACCCTCAATTAAATACCAAATTGGAAATTCTAAAAGTAAAAGGAGAAATTAATAAAATTGAAAATAAGAAAACTATTGAGTTAATAAATAAAACTAAGAGTTGGTTCTATGAAAAAACCAACAAAATAGATAAGCCTTTAGTTAATTTGATAAGAAAAAGGAAAGAAGAAAATCAAATTGTTAGTCTCAAGAATGATAAGGGAGAACTTTCCTCCAATAAAGAGGAAATCAGAGCAATAATTAGGAGTTACTTTGCCCAACTTTATGCCAGTAAGCTGGTAATCTAAATGAAATGGAGGAATATCTACAAAAATATAGATTGCCCAGGTTAACAGAAGAGGATATAAATTATTTAAATAGCCCCATATCAGAAAAAGAAATAGAACAAGCTATTAACCAACTCCCTAAGAAAAAATCTCCAGGGCCAGATGGATTTACATGTGAATTCTACCAAACATTCAAAGAACAATTAATTCCAATACTACACAAACTATTTGAGAAAATAGGGACAGAAGGTATACTGCCAGAATCCTTCTATGAGACCAGTATGGTGCTGATAGCTAAACCAGGTAGGGTGAAAACAGAGAAAGAAAACTATAGACCCATTTCCCTAATGAATATTGATGCAAAAATTTTAAATAAGATATTAGCAATGAGATTACAGAAAGTCATCCCCAGGATAGTACACTATGACCAAGTAGGATTTATACCAGGGATGCAGGGCTGGTTCAATATTAGGAAAACTATCAGCATAATTAATTATATTAATAACCAAACTAACAAAAACCATATGATTATATCAATAGATGCAGAAAAAGCCTTTGATAAAATCCAACACCCTTTCCTATTAAAAACACTAGAGAGTATAGGAATAAATGGGCTTTTCCTTAAAATGATCAGTAGCATCTATTTAAAACCATCAGCAAGCATCATATGTAATGGAGACAAACTAAAACCATTCCCAATAAGATCAGGAGTGAAACAAGGCTGCCCACTGTCACCATTACTATTCAATATTGTATTAGAAATGTTAGCTTTAGCAATAAGAGAAGAAAAAGAGATAAAAGGAATCAGAGTAGGTAATGAAGAAACCAAATTATCACTCTTTGCAGATGACATGATGAGAACCCTAGAGACTCAACTAAAAAACTACTAGAAACAATTCACAACTTTAGCAAAGTGGCAGGATTCAAAATTAATGTACATAAATCATCAGCATTTTTATATATTACCAACAAAGTTCAGCAGCAAGAGATGCAAAAAGAAATTCCATTCCAAATAGCAGATGATAGGATAAAATATTTGGGAATCTATCTTCCAAGGAAAAGTCAGAAACTCTACGAACTAAATTACAAAACACTTTCCACACAAATGAAATCAGACCTAATCAATTGGAAAAATATTAAGGGCTCATGGGTAGGCAGAGCAAACATAATAAAAATGACAATACTACCCAAACTAATCTACTTATTTAGTGCCATACCAATCAAACTCCCAAGAAATTATTTTACAGTTCTAGAAAAAATAGTAGCAAAGTTCATTTGGAAGAACAAAAGGTCAAGGATCTCAAGGGGATTAATGAAAAAAAGGCAGATGAAGGTGGACTTGCTGTACCAGATCTAAAACTATATTATAAAACAGCCGTCATCAAAACTGTTTGGTACTGGCTAAGAAATAGAGCAGTCGATCAGTGGCACAGGATAGGATATCAGGACAATCTAGGCAATAACCTTAACAATCTAGTGTTCGATAAACCCAAAGACCCCAGCTTTGGGGATAAATACTCACTATTTGGCAAAAACTGCTGGGAAAATTGGAAACTAGTGTGGAAGAAATTAGGGCTTGACCCATACCTAACACCACATACCAAGATAAGATGTAAATGGGTTCATGATCTAGATACAAAGAGGGACTTTGTAAGCAAGTTAGAGGAACATAATATAGTTTATCTCTCAGACGTGGGGAGATGGAATAAATTTATGTCCAAAGAAGACCTGGAACTCCTAATTGAACACCAGATGGATAATTTTGATTATATTAAGTTAAAAAGTTT